>JAOBAT010140775.1:0-11580 GCA_026413305.1 Hydrozoanthus tunicans
TTTATGATTTACTCTCATCTGAGTTCCTGGCATGACGTCACAACCTATCTAATTTGCATATTTGAAAAACCTTTTTTAATATCTCAGCAACCAAAAGAGTTATTTTAATAAATAAACGACAGTTTTCTTCTTTTTTGACATACTTTCTAACACTCTAAGTTACCCGATTCCGATATATACACTTTAAGAAATATATCAGAACTTTGACTTCAGAACACTTTCTCCTTGTTACCGAATTAAGACTTCATAACCGGCGAGCAAAGTTTAGGAACGTTTGAACACCAAAAAATAAAATTAAGAACTGAATCACAAAAAACATAGGCGAAACACCTTGACTTCCCGGCCCGAGTCCCAGTCCCCGATATCTTATGGGGCGTCGCCCGTATAATCGCCTGGTCACTCTGCAATAAGCGTTTTCACAAACAAAATGGCAGACAGTTCGGAAGAAGAAGACACCGAGCCTTTCGTGTTTTACCGTGATCGAGACGAATGGAAAGACGTGACGCCCGTACCTCAAGATGATGGACCACATCCAGTAGTTGCGATTGCCTACAGCGAAAAGTGTAAGCGTTGTTTCTCGACGCTTTTTCAAAACACAATTTACTAATAGCTGTTTTTTTGTCTCAACTGAATGACTTTTGCAGTGCTCGCAAGAGTCGAATTATTTACTAATTTAAAATAAGGGATAATTTGACTTTTTGTGTTTTAATAAATTTCTGTCGAAAGAGAAATTTCACGCTTCAAGTTTGTTATCTTACGACTGTAAAGTTTCAAAGGTAGTCGCCTTTTGCTTAAGACTTGTTGAAAAGGTTGGTATAAAATTTAAGCCTAATATAGAGTTAATGTGAGTAATTAGGTTCATTTTGAAGGTAATGTATTATACTAGCATTTAATTAAACACAGACTAATAATTGTTTGTATAACTTTTTGAGTGAAAGAGATATGACGTTATAGAGTGATTTATTTCTTAGTTAAAAATAGACACAAAATGTCGAAGTTTGTATTTGTTTTTCTCGCCAGTTAAAGATGTTTACGACTATTTCCGAGCTGTGTTAAAAAGCGATGAAAAAAGTGAACGAGCACTTTCGCTCACTGCAGATGCCATTAACTTGAATGCAGCGAATTACACTGTATGGTAAGTCAAACACTTCACTCATTGGGCCAAGTGTACTGTAGCTTTATCTCTTATTCTCTTATTCATTCGTTTGGTTTGGACGTACTTTATGAGCTCAATTGTGTTCCATGACATTGACGGTAAAACCAAAAGATTGAGTATGCCAAACCTGCAGATTGGAGACTGAAGATGAGGCACAGTTCTTATTACGATGCCCAACACACCAAAATATACTAGAGACTTTATTTGTGAAAATGAAGTCGAAAAATAATTTTGATTCAAATATGTTACCCCAAGACATGCTCTTCCTCAAACTTATATTAACCCTGCGAGACTATGCATGAGAGAAGTAGCAAAATTATTAACAAATTGTTTTGACAGACGAACACAAATTTTTTCTGCTCAAGGGATAAACAGTTGATTGTAGAAACCGAGTGTTATTAGCTAAGGATGATAACCGATGTAATTTAGCAGTACGAGGACCTAATAAAGATCTTGTCTTGTCTTGTCTACAAATAGTTAACAATCATTACAGAGAATTTCAAAATTGACCCATCAAATATCTTTCAAAAGACCCCAAGAATATGCAGAATTGGCATTTCAGCCAGTTTAGTTTGTCAAAAATTTGCAAGGAAGCATTCCCCCAGACCCTCTTGGAGGCTTGTGCTATCAGGGCTCTCAAAAGTCAGCCAAATGATTTTTGCTCTCTGTTTCTTTAAAACTTTCCTCCTCTGATAGAATTATTTTTATTTTTGGACATGTCACCCTTATGATCAAAAACAAAAGTTGACCAGATAAAAAATATGAAATTAAAAACTCCATAAAATTTTTGTGTTTGGCTCAAATCAAAGAAATTTTTCATGGATGTTCATTTTAGAATAACTTTATGTACTCAAAGAAAAGAAAAGAAAAAAGAATAAAGGTATTGGGAACATGCCCGGTAGGTTCAGAATTTGTTGAGAAATAGAGAGGATTTGCTAGTTTGAATTTATTGCAAGGCCAAACCAAAAAGGAGTAATATATAATAAATAAGTAAACTATTTTGTTTGAATCCGAATATTTTTTTGTTATTGTTTTTTTTTTATGCTTGTATACTTTCATTGACATAATAATACTTTATCTTGTGAAGGCATCATCGTCGTGTGTTGCTTAAAGCACTAAAGAAGGATTTGAGGGAAGAAATAGATTATGTTGGTCGAGTAATTATAGATCAACCAAAGAATTACCAAGTATGGTAAGTTCAATAATTCATAGTTTAAGTTTTATGTCATCTCTTTAATTTTGTCTGCCGTACCTCCTTGTGCAGGCAGTGGCTCCAAATTAAGAATTGATCCAGAGTATTTGATTTTTTGCCTTTCTAACCTGACATGTTGAATAACATATATTTAATGAAGCTGAATTGTTGGACATTTGTAGGTAAATGGCGGCTGCACATTTTACCACAATGCCTAGCGGGCGTAACACTGCTAAAAAGGCTCAGAGAAAACCAAAGTTGAAACTCTTCCTTGCACTAACAACACTTTGAACATTACATTTGAAGCTTGCAGATTCAGACTCTTTGATGTGCGTTTTTTAAGTAAGTTTAGGGAAA
Source organism: Hydrozoanthus tunicans (assembly GCA_026413305.1). NCBI lineage: Eukaryota > Metazoa > Cnidaria > Anthozoa > Zoantharia > Hydrozoanthidae > Hydrozoanthus > Hydrozoanthus tunicans. The sequence goes on from JAOBAT010140775.1 coordinate 2,706, forward strand.
ATGTGGGGAGAAATTATGACAACTCCATCAAAAGTCACTTAAAATGATTTTACACTATACCCTTCAATTTTAAACTGACGAAGAGCTTTCAATCACACATAAACAGCAAATTGAAATGTTTTGTTTTTATTTTAGTTTATGGCTATAGAAGGAAATAGGGCCCTTTTTGGTTTTGCCCAGGTAATTACACTGTTAATTTATATTGGCTTCAAATGTTAAGTTCCTCAACTAGAAGCCATAACAGTTTTGAGAGAATTTAGTTTTTTACTATCACTATGTAGGTTATGACGTATGACCAGTTCTCGTTTTTATCAGATGTCTTTTGTAATGTATAATATAAGGAAAGGATTGATGCTGATATGGGGTCAACATTTAATTTTTGTGGGGGGGGCAATTGGGGGTTTTGTATGATGATTTTTTTTCAAGGGCCTAGTAATTATGTATGGAAAGATTTTTTTTTGTGTGTGTGTCTTTGGGTTTCTATGGTGCAGGAATTTCTTTTACAAGGGATTGCGCTTGGAGGATTTTTTTTCCAAAATTGCCCAACCCCTCCCACACAAAAGCAAAATGGTTGCCCCCTAAACTGGCTGGGGCTGAATTAACCAGAGTTTCCTTAATCAGGTATCACAGACGGGTGTTACTGGAGCTGTTAAAGGATCCTACTGGTGAACTGGCATTTATTGAAAGTATCCTTAATCTGGATGCCAAAAACTATCATGCATGGCAGCATCGGCAGTGGGTGATCAGGGAGTTCTTCTTGTGGGATAAGGAGCTGGAATATGTGAACAAACTGCTTAATGAGGACCTAAGGAACAACTCTGCCTGGAACCAGCGGTATTTTGTGATCAGTCACACTACTGGTTTTACTGACGAAGTTATCAAGGAGGAAGCCAAGTAAGAACTTTATAGAATACAATTAGATCTTCATTAATTAAACCCTCAATGGAAACTTGTGGTATAATGAACAAGGGGTAAAGTAAGTGTGTTTTGTGTTTGAGTCTCAAGTTAAAGCCCTGGTCATATCACTCTGTTGTGTCCATGGTTAAGACACTTTACCTGACTTTGTTCTAGTCAACTCAGCTTTATTCATGAGTACCAGTACTGCTGGAGGCTAACCTGCGATAGATAAGTGTCCTGTCCAGGGGGAATCAAAGATGGAAAAGGGAGATATTAAAGCATCAGCCTTATGAAGCTGTTAGGCTCGAGAATGGATTTAACTTTCTGTTTTATGTAGCTGATTTGCTCTGACACTAGAAATGAAAAAAAGGTTCAAGTTCATGGAGTTTGAGTTGTTGAGAGTTTATGTATAATATTATGTATTAATGTTATTTAACAATTATTCCAAGAGCGTGCGTTGGATATGAGATGGTAAATAGCCGACGGGGCGTGTAGCGCCGAGTTGGCTAAAAATCATCTCATATCCAACAAGCGCAAATGGAATAATTGTTTTATTAAATTTAATTAGTTTTCTAAACTCTTCCATACTTAAAAATAACCGCTAAATTTTATTCAGAATGTATTATTTGGCTTTGCAAACACTACAGTCAGTTTCCATATTTGGTGAACTCCGAATATGAGCTGATAACCAAGATTCAATGAACCAATCAGAACCCGCGAATCGCAATATTCGAGATTGAAAATTTAATAAATATTAATATTATTATACAATATGACAAATAGATAAACAGTGTTAGTGTGAAGGAAGAAAGGAGAACAACATTAAACTGATTCAGCCCAAGCCAAAACAAGAACTTGCATTACAGTAGTAACTATAGTTAGAACTTTTATTGTCATGGAAACTTTTTTTTGGCAGGGGAAAGGTGGGGGGGGAGTGGTCAGGTTATATTCAATGGCCCTCAAAAAAATCAAAATTTGGTGGCTGTTACTATTAACTTATTCAGCAAACTTATGATTGATTGAGTCAGGATGGTCGAGCAGTTAGCACTTGTGCCTCCCACCTCTGTGGACTCAGGATCGAATCCTGGGTTTGCATGTGAGCTAAGATTTGTTGATCTTCTTCTGACTCCGAGGGTTTTTCTCCGGGTTCTTTAGTTTTCCTCCCTTCACAAAATTGACTTTCACGCCCACATCTGTGCCGTCAAGCCATTAAACAAAACCCACTGGCTTGGGAGAATGGGCAACCACTCCCAGCATAACGACAATAAATAAAGTTAGTTTAGTTTAGTAATTTATTTTGGTTGTAAATAACTTGATGGTTGCCATGATTACAAGTGTAACTGTTCATGAATTAATGTAATAATAATTATAATACTTAAATTTAAATTCTTTGCAGCTTTACATTAGACCTCATCAAGAAGGTCCCTAACAATGAGAGTGCCTGGAACTATCTCAAAGGGTAAGCAAATTTTAGAAATAAAATTATGTAAAATGAGTGCATGCACTCAGACTGTTCAGTGATAAAAGTGTGGGAATTTCTTAGTTCATGAAAGAAGTGCTACTTCTTTGGTAACCTAAAAACATTTATATGTAGATATCATCACCACAACCAATCAGAATGCACAACGTATGTGCTTTATATTTTAATTAAGCAATAAAACACTCACTTACAAGTGATTTTCAAATTTGGATATATTTTCGATTTCGTTATTTTGATTTGGTTCGAATAAATGGAAGGTCTTTGATAAAAAATGTAACTATATCCAGTGAAATAGTAATGACAAGAAACGTGACCTTAATTAAGATAAGACAGAAACATACAACGTTTGTGTATTGTTGAAATGTAATCCAGAAAGGGGAGAACAAAGTGTAGTGTTTGAGTATGTACTGATGGAATTGATATTTTATTGAAGACCGCTACACACTGCACAATTTTTTGTTGGAATGCCCTGGAAGGATTGGACTCGATTTTTTTTAGATTTCAAGTCAACTTAAAAAACCTTGGGTGTGTAATTATAAGCAGTTTAGCAGTTCAGGTGTGTGATCAACTGCACGGCTCCGAAATATTAGGCATGATTCTTGAGTTATAAACTTTAAAAACTTTTGTTACCCCTAATTAGGCTAGTAGGGCTATAAATCACAGGGTTTGTCTGGGTCCTTAAAAACCTTAAAAGTCCTTAATTTTCACTTTCCAAAATTTGAGGCCTCAAAAGTCCTTAAATTTCACAAAAACCAGTCATGGTTCTTAAAAAGTCCTTAATTTCATTCTTTTTTTTGTTATGATATTTCAATAAATCTCAACAATGCCTGGGAAATTCATTTTCCAAAAATCTTGGCTCGAAAGGGCAGAGTTTACTGTGTGGCTTCAAGCAGTACCTGGAGATATGTACAGTGCTTCATGCAGTCTTTGCCACAAGATCTTAAAAAGTCATGTTTTAGGTCAGTTCTGCTGGTTGATGTCCCATGGCTTAGTTCCTCAAAAACCAATAATCTTACCTTAACAAGTCCTAAAAATGTCCTTAAATTTTGCTTTGACAAAAGCAGATGAACTCTGTTATTAGACAGTAGACAAAAGACTATTAAACTCACTGCGATATATTTATGTAACTGGAAATGAGAATAACAAAGAGTATACTCTGTTCCATTCCTTAGCATTTTATCCAAGGTAGGATTGAGTAAATACCCAGGTCTGAAAGACATATTAGTAGAGCTATACACCAGCGATGTAGAGTCACCATACCTAATGGCCACATTGATTGACATCTATGAGGAAGAGCTTGAGGAGGGTCAGGCAGAACCTCGAACTATGGACAAAGTTGCTGAGGTACTGTAGGTAATCTTTAGGAAGAACTTTAGTTATGGAAATGAATGAGTGAAGACTTGGGGTCTTGGAATAAAATGCAGTAAGTGCTGCGATTTTTTGGGGGGTCAGCAATCTCTTAATTGATTGTAACATTCTCATACCATGGCATTTTTTAGAGCATTTTGTCACATTTCCCAACGAGCTTCCCTATCTTTTTTAATCTAGAGAACCTCCCCCCCCCCAGTATCTAATGAAAGTATCTGCAAATAAGCATGCAGGCCTCACACGGTCATGAAAAGCCATGAATTATGTAAATGCATGCATTTTCCAGGACTGGAAAAGTCATGGAATAAAGTAAAAATTTTGAAGGTCATATTTCATTCATCATTCTCAGTGTAAACCCTGAACTATCATTTAAAGTTGAATTGAAGTGTTGGTAGCCTGTTCTGTTGAAATGGATTTTGCAATATTTTGGAGTCATGAAAAGTAGCATTTGGTCTTGGAACTTCACTCAACATTCTCAGTGTGAACCCTGAAATGGTTCTACCTACAAGCGTCTTCCTGGATAGAAAACATAAGCCAAGTCTCTCAATCCCCTTGGGGACATTTGAAAGAACCCGCAACACTTTTTGAAAAAAGGTAGGGTGATCCCGCTGTTGTGGCCTCTCAACTGTTAACCGAGGGGAACTCTGTTTAAATGAATGTCGATGTGAGCCTTATATATACCGGAATATCGAAGACCCTTAACAGCAAAGTCTACCAGTACAGTACAGCACAGTACACTGATATTACAGCTAAACCTTGCTAAAGATGGACACCTTCGGGCCAGGTTTCAACTGTCCATCTTAGAGAGGTGTCTGAGTTATAGAGACATAAAATACAGTAAATGACTGGGAAAATGCATGGCAGTGATCAATGTTTTGTTTCTGTTTTCATCTTGGTTTTCATCTTGTATGGGTGTCTGTTGTGAGGGGTTTGACCATATTACTTAATTTGTAAATTCTAATGAATATCAATGTGAGCCGTATATTCTGAACTATCTACATAAGATCCTGGGTACCAAAGTCTACCACTGTATTACTTTGTAAACAGATTCTGAAAAGTTGAGGTTGGAATACTTGTATAGCTTTGCATTATTTTGTATCAGTAAACTTGGAAACACCTCAAGTCACAGTTAGGATTTGAAGACAAAACCGTCAGATTGCCAGTCAGATGCTCTTAAACTGCACTTGTTTTGCTTTGTCTTAGACTGTTAGGAGCTAGCCCACTAATTTTCTTCATGTAGATGGCTAGTGGGCATATCACCTACAGTACATCACTTTAGACTAGTTGTATTTTTTTTTAATCAAGTTAATTGCAACGTTGTGCAGCTGGGGGAAAGTGAATAAATCTTGTGTTGAAATTGATTAATTCATTCCTCACACTACAAATTATGTAAACTTGCCATCTACAGCTGTGCGAAAAACTTGCCACAGATGTTGATTATATCAGGAGGGAATACTGGAGTTATGTTGGCCGCAGTCTACAAAGCAAGTTTGGATAATAACAACCTCCTTTGGAAGGTTCCTGTGGCTGTATTTATCATGAGCTTAAATGCCAGGCTTACTTTGAAATCATTTAAAAATATATACCTACACAGACTTTCATGCAAACCAATGGTGACTGGTGATGGGCCCAGGTGCTGTAATGTCACTGCTGTTGGAGTTTTGAGCGAATCAAGTCAACACCGCGACTTGGTCACATGATCACAAGTCTACCTAAAGTTAATTAGCTATGACAGAAATGGAAAGTACGGGCTAACACTTGGTAGGGGGTATAATTTCTAGTCTCAGCATCAAGTACTGTACTTAAGAAACAATTGTGAATATAAAGTTAATAAGTAAATATACATGAAAATAGTACCGTTGAGCAAGGCTTAGTCTCCAGTTATAATTATAAATCTTTAGATTATCAATTAAAATAAATGGTAGTTCAAAATTGATAGGTAGTTTAAAAAACAAACGTTTTCAGATTATAAAGTCATCTCATTTACCTGAAGATGACTTTATAAGTCAAAAGTGCTCGTTTTTTAAACTATCTTTCAATTTGGAATTACCATTTTGATATTTTAACTTATTTGGCATTTTTTATGCATAAATCTTTAGGAAATGTCCAATTTTCTGTTGCTTGCCATTTTTTACATATTTGAAGCCAACAGCTGAAACCTTGCCATTTTTTGTGTCACCATGCTCTTTTGATTTCTGGATAACATTTCATTGGTCATGTGACCCCAGCTGCAAAGAGCCTTCCCATTGGTACATTAATTACTAATTAATCTCAAAAGCAACAGTCATATCATAATGAAATTATTTTCAGTTCCTGTTTTTTACTTTTTATTTTCGGCAGTAAGCTTTGTTTGATCAACCCTCATTTTCTCATTGCCAATAATTGTCCTTTTTATGTGAACTGTAAGGAGAAGATCGATTTTTATAACTTACCAGGGCTATGATGAGCATAGCATAGAAATGCAGTCAGTGTGAAAAATTAAAAATCATTTTAATATAGAAACTGCAAATGCAAAGAAAATTAATAGGGGGCTTCCCCCCTGTTCCCTGCGCTTCCAACGGGCCTGCTAAAAAGGGTTAACCCTTTAACCCCTAAAAGTGCCGAAAGATGAGTTTGTAAATTCTCCCAACTCAAGTCCATAGTATTCCTGTGAGAAGTTTGGGAGGATTTCTTGATTCATCTTCCAGAGTTTTTGGTGGATGATCAAATTTCATACCAGCTTCTTTTCTTTTGTTTACTGTAAGGAGACTTTAGATGTTGACAAATGTCGTAGGGCTGAAAGGGTTAAAGCTTGCTCTTTGTTTACAATCCTATTAACTATGAAGCTGTCAGAGCATGCAAGGATAAATAAAGTTGTCTTGATAAGTGACGAGTGTAGTGAAAAAATAATGAAATAGGCTTTAAAAGATAGTTGAAGATGTAAAATTATAAATAATTTTATTTCTGATTGTGGAATTTTGGGATTCAACCTTGCTCCCAGGGTCTCTCCCCCCCCCCCCTGAGAATAAGTTTGATGGGAATTTTGATGTAGGGGAGGGGTATAACTTGCAAGGGCAAACTCTGGTGATAGAGAACATGCTGTTTAAATCTAGGTAACCAGGCAACACCCCTGGTAGAAAAGGTTTCCTTGCAGTGGAATGTCCAGATTGTATTGTGGTTCTATTGTAAAACATGAAGTCTTGACTGTGCTTTCTATCCAGTCCCTAGCTATTTCCCAGCTAAGGGGTTTGGTCAAAGTAGGTAGGGCAACAAATAGTTGGGTACAGCCCGCGGGGAGGGGGGGGGGGTACTCCTTATATTGGAATGGTAAGTATGACCGTCCTATTTTTTAGGGGTTTAAATTGCCAGTCCGGTATTTTTTAGGGGTTATGAAAAGAAACCCGATGTTAGACCAAGAGCCTGGTATTATTTAGGGTTTAAAATCGCCAAGCTATTGGACTGCTTGCAGTCTCGTGTTTTAGCAAATGTGCCTACTGATAAGAAGTTTCAAAGACGATCTTTGGTGAACATTCTACTACGCGCGCGCCTTTATTCACTGCAAATCACGTTAGCACAAGACGAGGGGACTTAGCGCCGACCCGCTAGGTAGCTATAGCTGCCCAGGGGAAAATTCCGCCAAGTACCTCCCCAGAGGAAAGGCCATCAACCACTGCGCGCCAACGCACGCGAGCTCGGGCCTTTCTTCCTACATCATACCAGGTCATACAAATTATCTATATTTCTGCCTCTGTGTCTCTCCTTCAGCTGTTTCTTGGTCGCCCACATTTCCTTTTGCTCTGTTGGTGCTACGTTAGAGTTTGCTTCGTTGTGCTACAATTTCCACCGCGTGGCATGGCCTACACGCTTTTTTTTTTTATAAGAACCAGTAAGTTTGGCCGAGGCTCATTCTTAAATTTTTGTCGATTTGAGCCTCAAATTGCTCTTAAAATGTTCTTCTTTCTCTGTATGTTTAAATCGAAAAAAACTTAGCCAAAAGTATTGCATTGTTTGTGGCTGTATTGGACACAAATTTGGTCAATTTATTGTGGATTCGCCGACATTTTCCCCGAGACGATTTCCAGTGATTACAAACTGCGAAGCATTTCTTGTTTATTCTTTACTGTTCAGTTAAAGATCGAAGTTCAAGAAAATTTTGAAAAAAAAAATATGCTATCGAGCCCGAGTCTCAGCTTGTTCTTAAATTGTTCTTAAATTTTGGCCAATTTGAGCTTCGTTTTTCTTATAAACTTGTTCTTATGAAAAAGCGTGTATCCTACTCCATTTCCGCCTCACAAATTCGGTGTTTCACATTGAGTCCCGATCTGCTCTCTGCCACAATTCTTCGTTGGGAATCATACTTGACCATCTGTTTCTGAATGAACACCAATTACTGGGTCTATACTTGCATTTTACAATTTGGAAAGTGTAACCATAATCTGGGTCTCAAAGTAGAAAGTGTTAACTTTTTCTATTGTGACCTCAATACTCTAAAAAACGGTCACGGCTCCTTCGCAATACTCGAAATGACATTCGTTAATTGTTCCAAAAACGTATTAAACTTGTCAACAATTTCTAGCTGATTTGGCCAAACTACGAAGTTTTTTGGCTGTTTTTTGCACAAAAAAGCTCAAGTTAACTCTGCCTGTTAGCCTTCCTCCTTATGACAGGTAGAGCTTTTAGTCGTAGTTTTTTGTGCAAAAACAAGCTCAAAATTTTTGAAGTTTTGCCAAATCAACTAATCTGTGGCCGACTGTCCCTAATCTTCATTCTTTTTCAAGAAAAAAGCAAAATAAAAATTTTGAAAATTTCTGAAATTAGCTAGGATTTTGGCCGATTTTTGCTTCATTAACAAATTCTTTTGTTCCCGAACTAAAATCAGCTCAAATTCCTTCTAAATTGTCCAAATCATGTAGTTTTTGACTGTTTCAGCTTAATCTTCAACACTTTTAGCAGAAATCGGCTAAAATTTTGATTTTAACTAAGAATTTTAGCCGATTTTTGCTCATTCTGCTCATTGACCACTCTCCTAATTAACTTTCTCCTCACTCTATTTTGTGCCTGTTCTGGAACCTATTGTACCTCCTGCACCCTCGCTTTGCTTTATTCCGCTCTGCTCTCTATATTTCCCGCTAACTGTCCCCTGTCAAGACT
>JAOBAT010140797.1:0-10327 GCA_026413305.1 Hydrozoanthus tunicans
CTATTAGCAAAACATTATATATATTCTGAAAGGTGAAAGAACAAAGTTTTGGTCTCTGAAATTATTTTTCACAATTTTAAGAATTTTCGTGTGATGAGTTGGTTGCATTGAACGCCCCATACGTTTAATCATATCATTAAAACAAAAACTTAAAAGCAAAATCATTCGAAGTTTAAGCCCTGCCAAATTTAAATGCAAAATTTCCATTCGGATCAGAATTTGGTGTTTGTACCCAGAAGTCCCAGATTGTTTTCGAAAGTAATTCTCATGGCTTATCCGGTTTAGGCTTTGGTAGATTGTGGTAGCATAACTTTAAGCATAATTTACCAAAACGAGCATTATTTTCAGCTTTTATTCCAGTTTAGCACTGTTGCATAATCCGAGCTTTTCTGCGTTGAAAACAATCAGAACCATTATAGTTCTATAACCTGCCCCATTGGTCTTCTTAAAGCTAAGTTATGATTGTTCTGCTGGTGCAGCCTTCGTCTGCAGCTGCTGAACAAGTACTCTCTCGAGTGGATCGCGTCTAAAACAAGAATATAAGTGAGCTATAATTGCTATAACTTTCTGACCTGTTAAGAATGCGTGTTTACCCAGTAATAACCCCAAAACGATTCATTACAAAGCACAAACAAATTGTTTTGAAAACATCTTTGGGCGTCTAGAAGGACTACTGATCTGAAACATTGTTTTTGCCTGATTAAGCCCACTTTTCCCTCAGTAACCCGCCGGAAGTTAGTCAAAGTGTAAAAGTGGACTGATGGAACAGCCGTTAATGCTTTTATGGTCGGTAACTACTAATTTCTCTGAAGCAGTCAGTAGTCACAAAAGTTTGGGGAAAAAACTTGGGGGAGGGGGCACGGATCCCCCGGCCCAACTCCTTGCTACTGCCCTAAATTAGCTAACTTAAAATTAACGGAAAACGCGTATTGTAGCTGTTTTAAAGCTATTTGAAATGTTTCTTGTGAGAGCTGAACGTTTAACAGTGCATGGTTAAATGAAATGAACAGAAACATAAGAATTCGAACTGTAGAGAGTTTTGTCTTTGAATGACACGTGGTTTTAGAGACGGAGATGGAGTTTTGCACTGGCGGTTCCAGGGGAGGGGTTGTGGGGGTTGCAACCCCCCCCCCCCCCTTGGAGCAGAATTGTTTTTGTTCTTCCTAAAATAATTAAGAATGTTTTTTAATAAGTTAAATTCACTTCCATCATTCGACTGCTAGTCAAGTTATGAAAAGATAATGTACGTTTCGCGACTTTTGTGCACGATATTAATTGTAAGGGCGTTTTAGGATAAGATGTAACAGGCGACATGAACAGGTGACGTTCATTCAAAGTAAACGAGCGGGGTTGGGACCAAGCGAATGTTTGAGTACTGTTGAAATGTGTAGAAGCTATTCCCAGAAAGACAAGCATACAGAGGAATTGCTCAAACACTCCCAGTTCCAGTCCAATTGATCATTACAAAAAATCTGTGGCTATTCCCCTTCTTGACTCCCTAATTTTTTCATGAAATGCATCTGAATATTGCAAAATAGACTGGAGACAAAGCAGGGGAAGGAGGTTCCTATGGTAATCTTGGTATCTGTCATAATTCACTCGGACAGTATGATGAAGCTCTGACGTTTTGCGATTGTTCCTTGGAAATTGCAGGACAGACTGGAGATACAATGCTGGGTGGTGTGGCCTGTTACACGATGGGTCGTTGTCATTATTATTTTCAGCAATTTGATAAAGCAATAACTGTACTGAAAAGAAGTGTACGGTTTTTTGAAGATATCTTTCATAACTCACCTCCGGAAGATGAAGTGAGGTTATCGGTTCGGGAAACCTTTTCCCTTTGTTATCGCTTATTGGTTGACTCATTTTGAAAGCTTAACCAATCAGAAGAAGCTCTGATGTTTTCCGAAAAAGGCCGAGCGCAAGCTCTTTTCAATCTCATGCTTTGGAAATATTTTCTTAATTGTGATAAAACTAGATACCAACCGTTGAATCTGACTGCTATGCGCCAATTAGTTTCTTCAATGTAAAGTACTGTTTTTTTATCTAACAGTAAGCGCGGACTGTATTTATACCTGGATTATTCAGGTCAATGGTTGTATACATTTCAAGAAACGCTTGCTTGAAATTGAAGTTTCTGCAACTACACATTTAAACTCATTGATTTCCAAGTTTCGCAGTTCATATCTTCCTAGAGAATGCGAGGATCGTTCTTTGTGTTTAAAAGCAGTAACTGGACGGCGTTACGAGAAATCTAACTCCGATGGACCATTTAAAACAAATGCTTCAAATGGAGTCGTGTCCAGCCGAAACTATTTCCCAGATGACACAGAAGACACGGAAACCAGTGCGTTACAAGATTTGTATCAAATTATTTTGAAGCCTGTTGAACACCTTGTCGAAGGGTCAGAAGTTGTCATTGTTCCTGATGGTCCGCTTCATTTAGTGGCATTTGCAGCTTTATTGGATGAAGATGGACACTTTGTCGCGGAGTCTTTGCGTGTAAGACTTTTTCAATCATTGACTACAGCAAAGATCATTTTAGAGAATGAAATGAGTTTAAATGGTCAGTTGAAGCCATTGATTGTTGGAGACCCAGATGCTGGCTCCTTGCAAAGGTTACCATGTGCAAACAAGGAAGCACGAATGATTGCTGAGCTGTTAAATGTCGAGCCTCTTATTGGAAAGGACGCAACTAAAGAGAGAGTACTCACAAGTATTGAAAATGCTTCCATAATCCTTATTGCAGCTCATGGAAACATGGAGAGGGGAGAAATTCTCCTCGCTCAGAGCCACATAGACTCCAACGCCTCAACGCAGTCCAAGAGAGACGACAGCATAGTGCTGATGGGCGACCTTGAGCACAAACGGCTGAAGGCAAAACTGGTCGTGCTAAATTGTTGCCATAGTGCTCGCGGTAAAGTTACTGCCGATGGAGTAGTTGGCATCTCTCGAGCTTTTCTAGGAGCTGGTGCAAGGTATGTTCTGGTGGCACTTGACCATTGACGACGGTGCAACTTTGTATTTCATGAAAGAGTTTTACAAACGCCTCACTCAGGGGGAGAGGACAGGTGAATCGCTGAACAAAGCCACGGCAGCCATGAGAGTGTCTGGAATATACAACGATCCTCGACACCGGGCGCCGTTTGTCATATCGGAGACAATGTGACCGTATGTTAAACAATTGCACTTGAAAAAAACAAAAAATGTATAGATTTTGCTTAGTATCTGAATGGAGAATATCCAAGTGAGGAATTTCATCGGTGTATTTTTACCACTTTTACCACTTTTTACGGCCTTTTTTGTAATTTAGCTTTAGAATTTGCAGTTGGCACTTTTTGTTGGACCGGTATTAATATAACTCACCGACAAAAAGACGGCTACAAGGATTGTTCGAATATCATGAAAGCTAAAGGTGTATACTTAAAATTTAGGCCAGGCTTTACAATTTTTCAAAATTTTGGAAAAAAAAGTTTTTGGTTTATGTTTTTTACGTCGTTTGATTGGTTCGTGCGATAGTCGTTTCGATATAGTAGATGTTTTTGCATTAGTTTTAAACTTAACATTGAACTGAACTATGTAGAACTGTATTCCTAGTTTAGCGTAAACTAGGAAGATATTGTAAGATATTTAAAAGATATGGCTACGCTTTGTAAACACGTTGTTACTTGAAGTGCCTATGATGCAAAAAATATTATTAATATAATAATATTAATATAATATAATGGTGAAAATCTTTATTCAAAAATTTTTATGGTTTTTAAGATATTAACTTTTAAAGTTCTTAGCTGATGACTTAACAAGTGGGTTCAACAAGTTTGCACATTTTGAAACTTGCTGCCAATCCATAATTTTTGGATGAATTTGAGCCAAACTTGGACCGATAGTTTGTCTACCTCGAATACATCAGCAGCCCAACTTTGGCTTAAATACATCCAGAGGTTGATCCAGCAGATTTTAAAAATATGCATATTTGTTCTACCCACTTGTGACGTCACCAGTTAAGAATTTCAAATATTAGCATCTCAAGAACCATAACAAATTTTGAAAAAAAATATTCACCGCTCCTCCTTATAATAAGAGTAATTATTATATGGCTGACTAATTTCGCGCGCTTTGATTGGTCGGCTCGAGGTCCGTAACTTACGGTACGGACCCGGGTACGGACCTCCGGAACTGCTGTGTTTGTTTTGTTTTTAAAAGCGGCAAATTTAAAAATATGGCCGAGACAAAAACTAAGCAAAACAATGCTCAAACACTTAACTACAGCAGCGACGAAGAAGAAATGCCAAACTTCAAAATTGTGTTTGATTTCATGATCAACCCTGAATGTGAAGTAAACCAAAAAGTACACAGTCATAGAGAGAAAGACGAAGAACCGACTTTGACTTTGAAATAAGATTTTTCGCTTCATTGGCACTCTAAGTTTTTAGAACGCCTCGGTTAAAATGTTTGCATAGAGGATCTCGTTGCAAACACAACAACATCAGTAACTGTGGTCCTCCCGGGTAGCACCACTGGTCGTTTAAGGTCAAAAAGTTTTAAAATTGCCTAATCGCAATTGGTTCCAAAGAAATTGCCCGAAGCACCAACAAAACTGTGCACTGGCATGAATGGCAACCAATCTTTCGAAGGCAAACCGGAAAGAACTTGTTGATCGGTGGGAGAAGAAGGGAGACCGTGCTGGTCTGAATTTGAGACTTTTTTGTTTCTCGTTACGGAAATTATAAAAGTATTTGTTTGAGTTTACGGACGTTTTATCAAGTGAGCAATAATTGTTCAAAACTAAGACTGCGGCCTTTTGACGATATGTGACGTTAAAATTTGATCCGAGATCGAAATTGTTTCCTTCACTACAGCCTGAGCTACGAACGATCCAGAAGAAGCTCTAAAGAGCAAATTTAGCATTGTAGTATCACAGCAACAGCTTGGTTACTGGACCCAGTTGTTCAAGGGAAGATTAACACTAGCCTGCCATGGTTAAGTTTATAACCTACATTCTTGTTGCAAAACTTAGAGAAACTGAATTGAGCTGTTATTCTGGTAATGACATTCTTTTGTGGAAAATCTAAACAGCATGACAACCGTAAACCTTTCCTTTGAAAAACCTGCTTTATTTTGGAATAACCCAGGGGTTAAGGTTAACCATGCAGCCTTTGAACGCAGTCCTGCATGTTGTTTAGTTGAAGATTTTGAAACAAGGTTTTAGATTACGGCTTTAAAATATAATTTGAGGATTCTGTAGAAACATACACTTTAAATTCATTGAATTATAGCTAATAGCTCGTGGTAATTTCCGAGTGGTCTTTTGTAGAACTTGTAAAGAACTTGAGCTTGAAACGAAAGATTTGACATAATATTATCTATTAGTATATACCAGCTCGGCTACGCGCGCTTTGATTGGTTTAGAAATAGTAGATGTGAGACAATGTTCGACTCTGAAATGGTAGATAATGACAACAAAACAAAATGGCGGACGGGAACAGTCGCTTTGCGTGCGTTTCAGATTACGATACTGAAAAAGTTTGCAATAAAAGTACATGAAATTTAATGAAGCCGAAAGAATTTACGCTATTTGCAGAATTTTGTAGTTGACAAAACTGTTAAAACACGTTTGTTACATAAGTCAGACTGCCGACGCATGAGTCTCGCCACGCTCAGTGATTCAAGTAACAAGAGTTTTTTTTTTTTTGTAAAAATTTTTCATTTTCTTGAACGAAATTTCCAGAGACCAATCGCCTTGCTGGTATACACTAAAAACGCTTTCAGCGCTCAGTAGATATTTTGTCACTTTCCGCCTCAATTGAAATAAATTTAAAGTTAATTAAACTGTGAAACATTGTCGTTAAAATCAATGGATACAAACGTCGTTTCTACTCATTGATGAAAACAGAATTCTAGGAGTTTTCCAGGGAAGCAAAAGATTTTTTCCAGGATCCAACCCCAAATTCTCTCTCGGTGAAATAACAAATCATATCAACGTTAACTGTACCAAAATAGCAAGGTATGTGTAAGATTTCGGTCACATCGGCCTGAGGAACAGAGACATGCACAGAAACACAGAGGAACAGAGACACAGAGGAACAGAGACACAGAGGAACAGAGACATGCACAGAGACACAGAGGAAAAGAGACACGAGTCCGTTAGTTGTCTTGAAAAACTCTCCCAAAGAAAACCATTACTTTCTATGGAACATGTTTTAGACATTCATACTAGTTCGCTTAACTGTTTGTTCAGTTCTCATTTTCTCAGTAATTTGGATGTGCATTGAGTGTTATGTCAGCGAGGAGAAGTTAGAAGTTGATAACTAATTGGGGCTGAAAGGGTTAGCTATTAAATTCAGAAGACAACTCTCAGCAGTCCATACAACTTCGGCTACAAAATAAGACACTTTTTTAGAAACAAATGTAATTAAAAAAAACTCATAAGAAGACATTAAATTTGAATACGAATAGTTTTGAGTACGTAAAACAACTAATTGATGTGAGCTTCAACATTGTTTTTCAACTGAAAAAATCCGTGACTGACATCAATTCGATATCCTAAAACAATGCGCAATTAGAATGAAGGTTGTTATGTACGAAGAAAATCATAAATTACCCTGATAATATGGAAACTTCAAGAACAAATTAACTAGAAATTTGGTTGTTGCAAGTTCATTGAAATGACAAAAAGTCTAGTTAACCTCCGCGCTTCTTGTAAGCAACGATAATTTGGTTGTAAATGAGAGAAAGAGCAATATACTTGCCAAACCCCTGCCTCGACCAGCACTTGTCATTTCATCTATAAATTAACGATATTTTCAAGCAAAATGAACAGCTCTTCTCACTCGAACCAAACCATAGCAGAAGCGCTTTCCAATCGCTGTCCTCATCTTTCCGTATTTGCCCAGTGGAGGAATGAATATCTTTCTCCGGTCGTTTTTTACAACTCAGTTGTAACTGCGACAACAAATGGGTTGTTGTCCCGTGTAACAACTGTTTCGAATGCCCTGGTGATGTATTGTATCTTAGCAAACAGGAGATTCCGAAACAACTCGTTTATGGTAATTCTACTTTCTCTGTCGATAACCGGTAAGTTGAGCGTCAGCTGTGAAAATGGCCGCGTAAACAAGACATATTGTTTTTAGTTTACTTAAAAACTATTTTAAAGTTATTTAATCATATTGCCTCTATCTGAAATTAGTGAAATTTCAATAACTTCAAATCTGTAGCACGCACGTAAATGTTACGAGTTTGTTGGAAAAAACCGGAGCCAAATTATTGACTATTATTTAATATTAATTCTATTAGATTTGTTGGGCTTCAGTCGAACAAGAAAAAAATCCAGTCTAGATACTGTTTGAGTAATTTGTTTACTTTTTAAACCAGTTAAGTAACTTAGTCAATTTAAAGCAGCGAAAGATTTACTTATTTTCTAGGCTTGCGTTCGACTGAAAGGAGAATGCTTCTTAGTCTTGTCGGCCATCTGTGCAAAACTTTTATTCTGTGCATACAGAAAGTGATGTTTACACCCCAAGGTTTGCCATTTTGGACGCCATTTCGAATCTATGTAAGTACTGACGCAGTTGTAATTTCCAGTTTGCTTTCGAAAGGTGTTTCTTGCAAAAAAAAACACCTGTCTTTGGCACACATAATCTCGTACGCGCGGGTGGAAAAACAAGTGGATAATTTTATTACGACGTCAATTAGTTGTGCAATGGTGTATTTTGGAGGAAGGAAAAGTACTACAAAATATTCAATTTATTGACCAATATAAAATGAAATTTTCTTTTGTCGCAATGATTTTTTTTTCTTAACATTAAATGCCAGAGAAAAAAGGGGAAAAAAAGGTTTCTCGCAATGTTTACTTTGGGTAAAGAGTGCGACCAGCAGATCTCTGTCAGTCGAACGCATCTTACTGATCTATGATTAGTTATAGTATAAACGGAACGGTGTCGCTAGAATGGACTCGTCTTTTGACTTTTCAAAATCGATCTCTGTTTTAGTTTGTTCATTCGTATTAGGTAACAACAGCACGGTTTGTATAGGTAATCACACGACTTCGAGTTCAATACACGAGTGAGTTTTTAAAGAGTATCAAAATTGCTTGGAACCGAAGGGCGAATGCAATTTGAACGTTTTGAAACACACACGAGTGCAAATATTATTTTCATAAAAGAAAACAAAAAATGGATTTCTATAATTAACATTTAAGAGCCACCTGGTGGAATGTTAATGAAACCTTTATTATCATTATTATTTACTATTATTATTATTATTTACTATTATTATTATTATTATTATTATTATTTTAAGCGCTATAACTATGAAGTTCACTTGAGCGAAATCTTAATCAAAAGGCTATTTCGTGCTTTAAAAACAACATCGGTGAAAACGCCTTTTAGTTTATTTAGTCAGTGATACAACAGTATAATCAGTGCTGGCGCAACTTTTTTCCTTCTTTTGTCCCATAAGATTTTTTACCGGAACGCTGGCTCAGCAATATCTGATGGATGTTTGTACGACAACTGAACTCAAAAAAGAAAGAAAAAAGTGCCGGTATTTTAAAAAATGTCTTTTATGTTTTTCATTGTTGTTTTAAGGGAAGACAGCACAATTCATTGCCTCCCGACTATAGGTCCTTTCGCAAACCGCTCTCTTCTCGCAAACCGAATGACTCTATTTTAAAAAATCATAATATCTACAAAACGGCCTCAAAATGGCACAAAAATCGGGAAGAAAAAAAAACACAAGAAGACAACACATTTAAGGTAAGTGAAGTTTATTCCACAGTATGTAGTATTTTGCACGTAGTTAGAGATTCAAAAGCATTTCATTCAAAATTTTGCTTAGCCTTAGAGATTCAAAAGAGTTTCATGCAAAAGCACTTCCCATACATGTAGTGGCTAGAAGTTCGTAGATAAATGAAAAATGTCGAATACTGTATTACGTTTCGGAAGCCTGTGTTTTGTAAAATACGCTCTGCTTGTCATTGCAACTATATGTTTTTAAAACATTTTCGCCTACCTTTTAAAATTTTTGAAGCAAAATAAGGAAATATCTCAACTCGGAGACGTGACCGCAATGACTGCTGGTTATCAGCGCGGTGACAGCGCGGTATGAACAATTTCTGGACAGCGGTTTTCTTGTTGCTTTGGTAGTCATAACAACAGTTCTTCGACGCCATTTTGAAAGCTCTCATGGCCAGTTATTTGTAATATTTTGGAGTGTTTATAGGTGTTATAGAAATTGACGGCAAACAATGGATATCTTAAGTTTTCCCGAAATGTTGAAGAAAGTTAAAATTGTTGTGCGTAGTCTTTAATATCTGAGACTGTAGAGTCGAAATAGTTTGTCGGTTACCATTAATTTTAATCTTTAAGAAAAAACCCAGCTGACTCAAAATCAAAAATGGGGAGCAAACTGATGGAAATGATCGCCGATAAAACTCAGCGACAAGTACCAGATGATTTCATGGCAGCAAAGGTTAGCTCGCATTGGAAACTAATCAAGAATTCCATCAACAAAACCTCCAGTGATCCAAAGAAACTAGACAAAAAGCTTCCCAAAATTGTTGGCCATGGTGTTCATCATGTCAGGGATATCGAAGCAGAAGATGGTTTGAACTACTTGGCCTATAACAGTTTTAATCAAAGATATATAGGGATAAGCTCTACAGGAAAGCTTCGTGTGTTTATGTCGAGTGGATATCAAGAAGCTGTGTGTCCAACAAACCTCAACGAGCCATTGGAAGGGATTTTATACATCAGCAAATCGAAACAATATGTCGCCTGGGATTGTGACGAACAACTGAAGGTAAGTTTATTTGAAGTGCAGCAACATAACTGCAGTGTTGATATTTCTTCGTGTAGAAAACTATAGAGGATAGTATTATATTGTATGAAATGAATACTTTGTTTTGTATGTTTTTCGTAACCGAAACCAATGGATCTGATTAAACGCATATTAAAGTTAATTGAATAGGTTGAAAATTAAACCAGCCAGGTGCTAGAAGTTAATGTATAACACACATGATTTTATAGGGTAGGCCTCAGGTCTTTAAACGGAAGTCAGGTTGCAAGCGCTGTTGCAGTGTCTGCTTACTGCTCTGGCCCCATTCGTGTTTTATTCTCTCAGCATTAGAGTAATCTATATACGAGACAGTGTATCCAATTACAAGTTCTACAAGAATTGTTCACTATTAAGTTGTGTAGCTAGTATCCCAAGCTCAGATGCAAGTACACTAGAAACAAAATCAAAAAACTCTATCCAAAACAAACATTGACATAAAAAAACCTAAGTCAAGCCCACCTTCCCTTTAAAGACTATAGATTAACAGTAATGG
>JAOBAT010140819.1:0-11578 GCA_026413305.1 Hydrozoanthus tunicans
AAATAGGTTCTTACTTAGAGGGGGCATAACTGGTAGATTTTAGCCTAACGGGTTCTTAAAATTTAGGTTCTTACTCGTGTTTCTACTAAATTATCTTGGAATAATCACATCGACATCGTCATCGGTAAGGCCAACAAAATGCTGGGTATGATCAAAAGAACTTGTGCTAATGAATGTGACCAGAGAACACTGTTAATTTTATATAAATCACTTGTTACATCACAGTTGGAGTACGCTTCGCAGGTCTGGTCACCTTACACAAAGGAAAAGATCGCTGCACTTGAGCGTGTACAAAGACGTGCAAGTAAATTCATACTGAAAACTGATTTATGTTATCGTGAAAGACTTGTCAAACTAAAACTCCTACCTTTAGAATATAGAAGAGAAACAATGGATCTTTGTTTGTTTTTCAAATGCCTGAGAGGTTATATAGATTTTGATATTTCTCCTTGCTAAGACAATTAAGCTACAACGAGGTAGTTTATTTTTATAAGGAATCATTGTATTCTGTATAAACTGGCCTAATTATTCAGATCTTAAGGGTTTTTTTATTAGTCTTAGTTATTTAGTTAGTTATGTACTTAGTTTGTCAGTTAGTTTTATTTCTTTTTATAAAGATCTGTATAATTAAAGTTGAGTAAATCAATCAATCAATAAATAAATAAATAAACCTCTATTTAGCGAGTTAATTTTCGGAAACGTTTTACAAAGCACAGTAAATTTATGGAACACGTCGATTTATTAGACACAAAGTCAGAGTTTGTCTTTTCAATACAGCCTTGAAAACAATCTTAATAATCTCAAGCGTAATGGTTTATCAATAGCAATCAACTAGCATACTATCGCCAATGCAGCAATCTGATTGGCTCCCTACTTGCTATTTATCAGGTGATAGACAGCCGGAATAGATTTTCGTCTATGAAATCCAATATGGCGGCCACACGTGCTACTCGATCTATAGAACTTAAATTAAAACTAAAACTGTTGCTCTGTTGTTTATTCTTTGGAGATTTAAACTAAAACGAGTAGAATGCTCGCTCTAGATTTCTATCGTTTGAAAAAAATTGAAGCAACAACTCAACACATAGTTAACGATTCACTCGACCGATTGAAGAGCACATCAACACGCGAAACTCTACTATATCAACATTAACTGTGTAAGGAAGCTTTAAAAACTTTATTACAAATTATTGTACTTTTGTTGTTTATTCTCGAGAGATTTCTCATTAGACAATTAGACTACTCGTTGTTTTCTTTGAATCTAATATTCAACAGGACGCTTGGCGCCTCGTCGGCTAAGGGGTCTTAGAAAACTCCACCTCGCAGTTTAATTAATTAGCATTGCGTTTCTTTCTTGTTTCTGTAATGTTAAGCCGGTAAGAGTCTATTTGATTCCCTCTAGACAAAACACTATACATTTGGCAACGTCACCACAATAGCTTGCGGCAATTACTGTAGGTCGGAAACGGTAAAAAGGAATGATCTTTAGAAGGGCAATTATAATCAACAACAATAATTAATTTGTTTTTGAACATGAAAAAAAAACTTTTAAAAAATACTTAACCAATTATAAAACCAGAAGAACCACTTGACCAGAGCAATCTAGGAGTGCGTTTTGGGTGTACCACAAATTTATTATAAATTGTGTGCCTTATGTGTATATTTAGGATGTAGCCTTATTTACTTCCATTTCACAACAGCAAAACAGTAACTAAAACATGTGTACGCACTCATTCAGTCAATGGACCCTATATTAGCACCCTAGACTTTAACTTCATCAACTTTTATTATAGAAACTTCATGGCTTCCTGAAAACGAGACGTGGTTTTGAACCTTTTTTCTGTTCAATGTCACCGGGCTACTGTTGCTGTTTCCGTCCAACTCGTGTTTTCCAGTTTCTGGGAGTTTGTTATCTCCAGGTATACAGAAAGTGTTGGAGTTTTTGACGGGCTTCGTAAACAAAGTACTCTTGTTAAAATCTGTTTTTCGGTCGTCGATTGCCAAGTCGCCCATTTTAAGCAAAGGGAGAGTATCAGTTGGTACCATAGAGCCTTTTGTTTTATCGAAATCTCCCTCGCTGTTTTTCTTTGTGTTTTGAAAACGAACCGGTGCCACAAATTCAGAACATTTTTCTTGTTCTTCCCAGCCCAGCTTCACCCATGCGGTATCACCTGCGATCGCCTGTTTCTTTGCTTTTACAAACTTTTTAAATTCAAGGTAACTTGTATAATGACATGATTCCTTATTTGCTGCAATTGATGTGGATGCCGTAGTTGTCATACATTTTAGGTGTTCTGGCTGTAAAGATAGTTTTCTTTGTCTTCGTGAAGAGCTGTTCTTGAATATTATGGCTGGAGCTGTTGGGTCGGACAGTTTTCTTTGCTTTGGTGAAGAGCTGTTCTCGATTAGGTCTGGAGCAGCTTGGTCAGACAATTTTCTTTGCCTTTGTGAAGAACTGTTCCCAAATATTATGGCTGGAGCTGCTTGGTCGGAAAATTTTCTTTGCCTTTGTGAAGAACTGTTCTTGATTATACCTGGAGCTGCTGGGGCGGACAATTTTCTTTGCCTTTGTGAAGAGCTGTTCTTGATTATGCCTGGAGCTGCTGGGTCAGACTTGCTTCGTTTACGGGATTTCAAGCCTTCGCGTGACCAACTGCTTGTAGTATCCGATCCAGTACCTTCGGAGTCAATGGGAGTGATGCCAAACTCATCGTTACCTTGAGAACTACACACAGAAATTATTTTTAAAGACAAGCTGCTTCCATATACTTGAGGGTTTGTCAATTTAGCTGGTGGTTCAACCTTTTTAAACAAACTTGGCGTTGTTTTTTCCTCCGAGATTTCGATATTTGTCGAGTAACGCGGGGCTAATGATTGTTGGTTATCACTCTCTTCAAAACTCATCTTGGAGTGCGAGCGATGCCGCGGGACATAAACACGATGTAACTCCCTAAGTTCATTCTGTAAGCGCATTTTTTGGAGGTTCGTTGATCTTAAAAACTTTGACTCTTCCATTTGAAGCTTTCGCTTAAAAGAGTCCAGTTCATTCTGCGCTGCTGTGACTTCGTGAGATTTCAACTTTTGAGTGCGCGTAAGAAACCGCTGTTGCTCTCTCAGTGATTTTCGTTGTTCCATATTTTTGTAGAGAGATCTGCTGTTCGTCTCATACATTCGTCCCTTGCTTAAACCACAGTTAAACCTCGATTGCAGTACAGGAGCCGGTTGTTCAAAAGCCGATTAACTATAAACCAGGATTAACTCTTAACAAAACCTATTGGTTGTCATGATAATTAACAATTGGGCCCAGGTGCATAAGTTTTTAAAAGCAAATATTGACTGTTTACAATGTTAAGAAAGAATGCTTTAAAAAAAGAGTCATTTTTAGTTATTGCAATTTTTTGCCACCTTTATCTCTATACTAAGTGACTTAACTTCTTAATCAAACTTGTTACTGTAATTGGCTAATTAAGATTTTTTCTTCCCAAGAGATTTGGGCAAACATTAATTTAACACAACTAAGAAGGCTTGTGGCGTGCTTGCAGAAATTTCACCTGTAAATATTTCCCGATCTTATAAAATTTTTATACTTCTTAATTTGTTTAGAAATTTTGTAATATTGTCATAGTTTAACATTTAGGGCTTCCGTTGATAATAGTGATTTATTTCCAAAATATTCATGATGGATTTTCCATGGACAAATAAAAATATTTGTCTATCTTTCTGCAATACTTTGTGTTCTGAAAGTTATGAGATTTTTTTTTAAAAGCAATTTCTGATGTAGTTGTGTACGTATGCCAAGCCGCTGGTTGCAAAACTAAACATTCCTCATTTAATGTTAAACAACTTAAATACTAAAATCAATATTCGTTTCTATCTTACGCTACCGAACTACACATAAAACAACCACAAACGTGGTTAGAGTGTGACAAAGCTGGCGCCATCGTGGTGAGCCTCCTAAAGTCGTATTTAATACTATACGATCTTTCACAATTAATATAACACCGTGTACAAAAACACAATCTTTAACTTAACGCGCAATCATTAATACCAGATTTAGATTATTTCAAATTAAATTTTACAGAACAAAATTTTAAGCACGGATAAATATATATTGATATATAACTTAGGATGCACTAGCAAACAAATAAAAGTAAAAAGATAAGTACATAACCCGCTGCTAATACAATCCGGATTAAAAATCCAAAGCCCGCTGAAAAAAAATCCAGACCCTGTGTAGTGCTTTAAGCTCCGAGGATTATCTAGAGTTCGTTTTAGTACACTCAATGCGTATTATATACAAGCTGCAGGGTTAATTAGTGAAAAGAGAAATGACTAGATATCTGTAGCAGTCTGAAACTGATCACAAGAAGCACGCTGCTATCCATTCAACTGGGGAAGGTAAAACGTTCATTATGTCATTGACGGACGTTTGTGATCAGGCCCTTAGGGAGTAGGGAGGCGATGGGTGCGCCCGCACCCCTCCCCCCACAGACTGTGAAGGCTCTCAAAAACTCATTAAAAAAGCAAAATTCTCTACGTGCACCTTACTAAGGACATTTTCAAGTCATTTAAAAAGGTGCAAGGTTATAAAACGCATTAAGTTGGTTCTCGCTGTCTACATTTCAGCCTTAGACAACCTAATTTTCAAAACACTCCCCCCCCCTAGAGTCTCTCGTTTGGTCCGTCTCTCATTCATCGCAAAGTTCCAATTCCAAACAATAGGGGATTGCTGCGAATCGTAATGAAAACGCTTTTCAACTCTACGGCCGCGGTGGAACGATGTGTACACTCATTCAATATTCTATTTGGTCATTATCAAATTCAGTATAGGGAGTTTTTGTATACGTTTTTGCCTCATTAGCATACGCACTCTTCGTTCTAATTCAGCTACTGAAACAAAGCTTGTGAATAAAAAAATGTTTCTGCAAAACAAACTTTCTCTTAAAATATGATATTCCTAAAGATCTGTTTCTATTGTTTGGTGATCTACAACTAACTCCAGATAATCCTTGTGCAGAGCTTAGAACACACGGTCTAGACTATTTTTCTAGTTGGTTTTGTTTGTTCCGATAAGTTTTTATTAGGCTTGTATTAATATAAGCATTATACGAATACAAGCGTTATGTTTAACAACTAACCTATTTCCAAACGTATTCTTAAGGGGGGATTACAGTCAAGTTTTGAGAGAAAGAGTTTGGAAGGGCATTTTAAGAGGGGAAATTTTGAGGACAAGGGGGGACGGTTAGGCGATTTTCTATCAACTGTTAACTTCAAAATCTATTCTTAAACTTCTCTAAAAATCCCCCACACAAAATTATTTTTTTAAACTGCCAATCTGCCAAACTAAAACTTAAAACTAATCCAAAAGGTTTTGATAAAAAACAAAATTCTTCCTTTTCATTCAGTTTCAATTTCGATTTGAAAGAGGCCTACGACTTTAGTCCCCCCTTAAAACACTCCGTGTTTAGCTTTAATTACTGGGATATAACAACCCCTTTCCTTTCTTAAATTTTATTTCGTTTCCCTTTTTTAGGAATGATCTGGCCTTATATTTGTGATTTAGTTCTTTGCAAAGCAGCAGAAAGTTTTAAAGACATGGTTTATAAAGAGGGCAGAATCCGAGGAAGAAGCGAAATAAGTGGCGAAGTCGAGCTGTCTAGCTATGTGCTTTGTTCCTTCTACTCTGTACGTGTGTGTGCAGATCTACATTATTAAGACACTTTAAAGGTAGAAATCTAACTATCTTAGCCGTGTATTAGGCTAGAAAAACCAGTCCGAGCATTTGAGAAAACTCTAAGTTTGTAGAACTGAACACGAACCGCGTGTTCTAAATTCGTGTTTTATCACCGAGTCTAATACATGGCTTGGATTTGTTTGTGTGTTTTATAATCACTAGCTTCGACTTTGACTGTGAGTTATGCCATGTACGAACCTTAAAATTTCACTTGGGATCCATTGTATGTATGTACAATAACTGATAAACGTCTTGTGCCGTCTTAATCCCCGGATTGTGTCCGGCAGAGTATGTAATGAATAGCCTTGGCATTATACTGGTTAAATCTCTTCTTTGTCGCTGGAACTGTGCAATTTTGAATAACTTTTTGGACGTGTTTCCTTACTCACCTCAACTTTTGGAATTCTGTTTCTCTCTCGCAGTAGTTAAGTTCTCATAGTTTGTTTATAATTAGAAAGGCGTTAGAGATATTTGACATCGAAAGTCTTTACAATTTATGTTCCAAAATGGCGCCGGAAAACCGCGGGAAGGCCTATGGTAAACAAAAGGGTTAACGCCTACGCTGTCGGTGCAAAGAACTTTTTAAATTAAAGTAAATCTTCTTTGGAAACGTTTTAATATGGGCAAAAGTTAATTTCTCGGCGAACAAAACATGCGGTGTGTGATATCAAAGTTAATTTAGAGGTATATATTTAAATCAAATTAATAGTTCAATAGACGTTAGTGTCAAGAAAACGCCGGAAAGCACTTTAAAAAGGGGCAGCGAATGTCAAATCCGAGACTGTCCGAGATCCCTTTTTAAAATCCGAGCTCGATACTTTGGAAAGCAATGAATAATCTAACACCTCGCGAGACACTGCGATGCGAAAAGTCAAACTTACTGAGACACTATCAAAGAAAATGTCAAGCAAAATAGAGATTTCGAGCTCTGCCGGAAATGCCGAGAACGCAAACCATTTTGTGAGAAAATCCGAGACTGCGAGATGGTGAAAAAATAAAAAATACAAGACCTCGAGACATGGGAAAAAACTATGACGTGATTTTGAGAAATAGCCGTAACTTGCCGAGACTTTCATTTTTTAAGGAACAATTGGCTTAAAGAGAAAATACAAAAATCAATAAACAAATAATCGTTTTAATTGAACGACCGAAAAGACCGCTTGTACGTTGCAGTAGTGATATAAAAAGTATTAACTCGCTCTAGCTTGTGTGTTGTGTTCCGTTCTTTAGCTATCCGTCATTTCTTCTATAAATTTTCTATGTATTTTTTCGCTCTATCAAAATCAGGGTATTTTGAGGAAATGTGACAACTTGGAGCTTCCATTTCAGAATGATGAATGACGTGGGATTAAATGCAAGGGTGGTGTCGAGCAAAAAATTCTCAGTTTTTATTCAATCAGTTTTGTTCTTTGTACTTTTAGTTATTTTGCCAATTAGTTTCGACTGTAAGCTCTAGGAAAGGGAAAAACGGAAAACGTGCGCTTTTTCTATAACTTCATAAAAAACAGTAATTTTGGCCGAGGCTCATTGATTTTATTTTTTGGCGACTTTGAGACTAAAGTTTTTCTGAAGTTGTCAAGTTGAAGTTCCTGAGGTATTGCATTATATAAGTGTTTTGGAATTTAACAAACTTGATCAACTTATCCCTGCAAATTCTTATCTTCGATACGCTGAGTCGTTTTATTATGAACTGGTTTCACAATAATTATCTAAAGCTTTCTTTAAATAATTGTTATGTTTAAAACTGAATTATCCATGTATTTGAATGGAAGATTTTAAACAGCACTAAACAATGGAAACTACGTAAAGTCAAAGAATCTATTTACATTGCAAATTTAAAACCAAGTTTAAACAAACAGATAGAATCTTTTGAACTACGTTTATTCCCAAGAGGAAATACTTAATAGCATTTGTCAAGTTATGTATTTAAATGTAATCTCGTGAACTACAGTTCTTTAAACCTGATGATGGTCAAGCCGACCGAAAACGTTTGTTATTTCAACTTATCTTATAACATTTATAGCGTTTCCACTGCACATAAAAAAGAATGGTTCGAATTATTGTGTTTAGAAGTTTTCAATTTCGTCCAAAAGGTTTGGCTTTAGTTGACTTTTTTTGCCAACAGTAAAAACCCTCGTATAGAAACCTAAATTTTGTAAACCTGTAAGCCGAAAAAGCACATATCAACCTCTCTTTCATATGAACCTACTTAGCCAAAACTTTCAATAGGATCTTATTTTAAAATAAATGAAGGCACAGACAAAAAGAAAAACATAAAAATGTAATAAATGGTCTAGATTTCAATCAGTGATATTCAATAAATAAAATCAAAATAATTCAACTTTACAGACATGCATGCTACTACTTTGTAAAAATATAATAATTTGGGTTAACACTGATTTTGTGTCGGGGCTGCCTATGGCATAGTCTGGAGACAATCCCCTAAGTGTCCTTTTATCATGGCCTGTTTACTTTACGTTCAAACTCTCCAAGTTTTTAGAAGATCAAAGTTCTAAACTGCAGTAGCTTCAAACTTAAAAAAAGTGATGATTCTCTAACCAAGGTTCTCTAATAAAGGCTCAACTGCATACATGTGTTTATCCCAGCGAGCCCCAATGAAAAAGATGCTTGCCTGTTTTATTGTTGAAATGCACGTATTTCTTGGTGAATTTTCGCAGTTACCCTACACAAATCGATCGATTGTGCCATTTCATTTTTGGCAGTTTGGCAGCTATTTTTGTTATTGAGTGTGTAGATTTGCATGCAATTTTAAGTGACTTCAACTCCTAAAGAATTCCTCCAAATGCATTGTTGGCAGCTCAATTAACACAAACATGTTATAGTTATGAAAAACTATGCCGTATTGACCAGTACATTTCGCAAACAACTAGTTGATCAACTTTTTAGAGATATACATGAGGCTATGAAAAGGTGACTGTTTATGTCGTGTGATTCATCCCTGGATGATTGCAACATCCTTATTTGTACAACAACATCCACACAGACATGGCCTACCCCTGGTTGAGAATACACCTGGATGAGAAAAGGATCCTTTAGGCTGTACACGGAACCTGTTGAGAGCGCAGACAGTTCTTCTATTAACAAAGTTAGCAACCAAGGTTTTACCTTGATTTTACATATTGCATTCTAAACAAGCTTTCATGTTCCTAGAGTGAAACTAACGCCATCTAGGGGAACTACAACAGATACGTTTGTACATAACACCATGTAGAGTTTACCATAAGGAAAAATAGCAACGGTATTCATTGGGGAGTTTCCAGTACCCAATAAGAATACCATATTTCCTCTATTAAACGCAGCAGCGCTTATTAATTTCACCAGGAAATCGATACAGTGCTTAGTCGAGGGGCGAAGCTTATTTAAAATTAGCAAAAAATACCATATACTTTTAAGTCAGTAACTAGTCTATTTTATTTTTCTCTGGTATTGAAGAAAGGAATAACATGAACAAACATGAACATAATCGGTAAAAGTAAGAAATACAAGTCCAAGCAAGCTCTCTAGATCCCTTCAATGTACTGACCTGAACTTACAAAATTTGACCTTTAAGGTATCATTTCTTAGTACTACAAAGAAGCTGCAGGAGCCATTAACTGGCGCTTGGGAATTTTTACTTATTTCCACCCAAATAAGCACCGCTGTGCTCATTCGAGGGCCACGCTTATATGACGTTTAGAATTTGGTGCAGCACTTATTCGAGGAAATACGGTATAGCAAGTATAGCTATATGCTTCCTGGGAAAAAGATCATTCTTCTAAATAGCAACGCATTCCACCAGTAAAACAGACGGGTAATGTGCAATACATTTTGCAGTATAACACCTATCCTAAGACTGTTTTTTAAACAGCAAAACCTACCTTAAGGCTGGTCCATACCGAGTCATACAAACTGCTAGTCTCTTAGTGTGTCAAGGTTGCTGTCCTTGGATACTGATGCACTCTTGCTCGATTTGCGTATGGAGAGAAATCGCTTCACTTCCGAATGTCCTGACTGTAGGTAGCCTTTACCTGAAACGATTTGAATGGAGGTAAAAACATTAAGTTGAATGTAAAAATACTGAAATCCTGACACTCAAATAAAAGCTCTAAACCATAGGTCCAGTCTCTCCAACTTCCGGTGTTGTGGGACACCATTTGTTATTGTAGGACCCCTGGTGTTGTGGAACTCCTGACATTGTGGAGCCCAAGTGTTGTAGGACTTCCGTTGTTGTGGGACCCCTGGTGTTGTGGGATCCCCGGTGTTGTGGGACTTTTTGTGTTGTGAGACCCCGTTGTTGTGGGATTCCTGGTGTTGTAAGACCCCCGGTGTTGTGGAACTCCTGGTGTTGTGGGACTCCTGGTGTTGTAAGACCCCCGGTGTTGTGGGGTTCCTGGTGTTGTAAGAAACCCGGGGTTGTGGGACCCCTGGTGTTGTACGACCCCCGGTGTTGTGGAACTCCTGGTGTTGTGGGATTCCTGGTGTTGTGGAACCCGTGGCGTTATGGGACTCCTGGTGTTGTGGAACTCCTGGTGTTGTAAGACCCCCGGTGTTGTGGGACTCCTGGTGTTGTGGGACTAAACTTTTTATCTTCTAAAGGCCAGTAACGGAAATACTTTTTGAAACATTGTGGCCAAAAACTTAGATTGAATTTCAGAGAGTTAAGGATAGTGAGGATGCAATAAAGGGGGAATGCTGAATCAAAAGTTCGTACCTGAAGTGACAGCAACCTTTGAAGCCAATAATGTAAAGGGTTCTTGAAGAGATTTTTTGTCTGCTACACTGAGCTCACAGTGGAAAACTTAAAAAACAAAACAAATTATTTTTAGAAGGCAGGATATACACTTGTATCTGTAGAGTTAAAAACTAGCAATTTATCTGTATGGGTACGGTATCACTATAAGTTTTAGACTTCTAACTAAAATATGTTTTTGGATACCATGTCATTCAGGGAGTTTGTCTTGGAGGCAAATGTGATCGTGCTGTCAAACAATTTAGAGAACACCCTGTTTTTTACCTTCTTTTCCAAGTTTAGCAGCTTGAACAGTAGAGCAGCGCATTTAAACAGTGCCTTTTCCGTATGAATGCTCAAAGGCGCTTTACAATGAGCAGTTGAGCCCCGGTGGACCGGAAGTACTTAAAGACGCCTCAGGCAACCGCTTCAAAGCAGTCTATGTATTCTGCAACTCATTTTACCGACCCAGGACGGATTGGAAGCTGAGTGTCCTTTAGCGGGGAAGGTCATCCAAATATTAAACCCTTGACCAGGCCGGGCATCAAACTGAGGACCTGTACCTCAGGGTCTTACCAATGAGCCAATCCCTCTGCACTAAAGCTGAAGTTACTTAAAAGCTGACTCAAATGAGGCCGAAAAATATCAGTCGTGTTTCTTTTAAAATTTGTGGAAACCACTAGTTATATTATGTTGGTATTGGTTTACAACTTATGTATAGAGTTTCATGCTCCAGCACAGTATTAAATTTAACTTTGTAATTTCTTCTTCTAATGGGACTCTGACCAAACAGTGACTGCAGTGGTCAACTGTATGCCTTACCTTTTTCATGTTCAGCCCATCTTTTTGTGACTTTGGAGTCACATTCTGTTTCTTCTTTTAAGTCAACTTTTGTTCCCAAGACAACAACTGGAAACTGAGAAAACAGAGGCCAGCAGTAAGTTCATATCAGGTCGATCGAAAATGAATAATTCCTTGAATTAATGTATTACTAAGTTTTTTAAATCCAGGGCCAGATTATCAAATTCCCTGTTTATAGCTTTAACCCTTTAACCCCTAAGAGTGCCGAAAGATGAGTTTGTAAATTCTCCCAACTTAAGTCCATAGTATTCCTA
>JAOBAT010140841.1:0-11576 GCA_026413305.1 Hydrozoanthus tunicans
CTGTGTGAATGTCTGCCTGTTTGTATGTGCGTCTGTCTGTCTGTTTGTCTGTTTGTTTGTCTGTGTGTCTGCCTTTGTGTCTGTGTGAATGTCTGTCTGTTTGTGTGTCTGTCTGTTTGTCTGTTTGTCTATTTGTTTGTCTGTGTGTCTGCCTTTGTGTCTGTCTGTGAGTATGTCTGTCTGTATGTTTGTGTGTGCGTCTGTCTGTCTGTCTGTTTGTCTGCCTTTGTGTCTGTGTGAATGTGTTCTGTTTGTGTGTGCGTGTGTCTGTCTGTCTACCTGTCTGTCTACCTGTCTGTCTGTATGTATGTATCTATGAATGCGTGTACATACGTTTGTATGAATTATCATGTATGTGGGTATGTCAGTGTTTGGGTATATATGTACGTGTGTGTACGTACTGTATCTGCACGAATAAACGTTTGTGTCTTTGTGTTCGTTTGCGTGTTTGCATGAACTGGAATGACCAGTCAGTAGTCAGTGCATTTGCTCCCAACACTCGTGGTGTGTGTACCTTTACAGGTGAAGCCATCCCCGCGGTAACCATTCTGGCATCGACAGTAATGCGAACCGATCGTGTTAGTGCAGCTTGCGCCTTCCCTGCTACAGTGGTGAGTGCCTTCAGAACACTCGTTACGATCTAGGCAACACAAAATCAGGCAAGACTAAGCGCTTTAAGTTTAAACTCTTCGGAAGCCAAAGAGCGACCTTGCATATTGAATGAGTTTTATGGACATCAACTCGAATGCGCGTTGTCGATTTTAGTTAATACGAATCCAAACGAAAGTAAATCAGGTCATTAATCATGGAACGACTAAAATATCGTTGACTAAAAGAGCAGGGTTAAAAAACTTAAAGTGTTATGCTAGCACCACGTATTCTTTGATATATTTTCAAAATTCTAATTCCAATTCTTTCTTCCCAGTCCAAACAGACATACCAACGCAGGTTTGACCATCGCCAGAAAATCCTCGAAGACACCTGCACACGAAGGAACCAAAAGTATTGGTGCACAGAGCGTTACTCCCGCAGCGGCCTCCCGTGGAACATTCGTCAATATCTGGTAAATTAAAACGGGATAGAAATTAATGTTTTTCTCACCTTACACCTAGGAACAGTCCTATTGTATTTCCTCATTTTGGCTTCATGACTTCAAGAATAGCTTAAAGAATAATTCTCTTATATTTTTTTTTTTTAGAAATAAGACTGTTTGATAACTTAAATTTTGGTTTCTTAAAAATGAAGTTCGGATGACTTCGAAACGTAGAATTTTAATAGAATTAGTTTTCTTTAAAATAGAAATTAATTGCTTTATTTTTTGTCGTTTTAAAGAATTCTGAACAAAACAAAATAAAACTGAAACTGAAAGTTATAACCATAAAACAAAGCGGTAACTGAAAACTCTCAGCAAGTGGAGAAAGAGGAGACACACGCTGCAGTTCGCGCCATTAACAAAACAACACCACAAAAGGCGGGAAACTGCAGACGTGCGCAAGCATGAATTGTTGTAAAACTGGGTAAAATAATCTATCTGACAGGCCTCGCACTCGGTTATCAATTCAAGATATTCTTATACGAGGACTATCCCTCTAACAACTTATGTCTTTAAAAAACTTGGATTAAACTCCTCGGTAGCGAATATAAGTTACATAAGTGTTCGCTTGACTTGCCTTCACATGTTCTGCCGTCTCCAGTAAACCCGACGTCACAGGAGCAGTTGTACGAGCCCACGGTGTTTACACAGCGGGCTCCCTCTCCACAAACGTCACTACCTTCAGCACATTCGTCCTTGTCTGACGGAACAAGTGAAGCTTACTATCAATGGCAACAACTTTGCAAATTGTCAATGAACCAGTACAACAAAGAAAATACGATACAAAAAACGATTTTGCACGGTTTAGTTCAATCGGTTCATCATTATTTTCTTGCATCACCAAACAACGCGTTTTGGTTATTTCAAGTCAAAGCTGTCTTCTCCAGCTTCAAGAATATACATTTATTACATTTTAGAATGTTTCTCTTCACCACTATAGTGGTTCGTATGCTTTTTTAAAATGTAAATCATTAGCAAACTACGTTATGTAGCTGAGGTCATCTCCTAACTTATCATTTGCCGCAAAATCGGTTAGGAAAACAGGACTTGACATTGAAATACTACAATAAAAATTACAACAATATGCATTTTTTGATGCAAGTACTTCTATAAACACATTGGAGTATTTTTTACTTGACTGGCAGTTTACCCGCTGTAGAAAACAGTTCATTACTGATAACAATCATGCATAGTGTTGGCAGTTTTGACTGCAGTTGGTTGTTAGTTTTACAAAATGTGGTTTTACACTTCAAATAATCCACATACCTGTACAGGAGGTTCCATCACCATTGAAGCCACGGCGGCAGCGACACACGTACGAACCAAGAGTATTGGTGCACAAGGCATTCGGGCTGCACTTGTCAATGTTTTGTGCACATTCATCAATATCTGAGAAAAAAAACATAGCAAGAGAGCGTCTTTAATGGTTATACATAGATTACATAACATTGCAACTTAATTCTCATCAATTCGCTTTTGCATTTGCAAACTGGCACAAGTAATACCGACGGTCAGCCTTACAAGTCTGCAGACCATAGAACTCGGGCCCAGTTGATCAAAGGTCAACCGGTTTGCACTAAATCAGGGTTGAGTTTATCTTCTTTTTAGGTTCCAACCTTGCAGAGAATGTTTTAAGCTGTAATTTTGGAACGATAAGTTTTTTCCATGAAGAACTTAAAAGTATTTTTCAAAAACTATAAACCTTTCCATAGATACATAATTACTGGTCAATTTTGGCCTAACCCAGGATTACATGAACAACCAAGCCCTAAGCAAGAACTAGATTTTACTTGACATGAATAATGTTCAAAGGCTTTTTTAATGAAGCTGTTTTTAGAAAAGAAAGTAATAAAAACGGTTTAATTACCGCTACATGTCTGTCCATCTCCGGTATAACCTTCCCGACAGCTACACTGGAAAGAACCAAGCGTATTGCGGCATTCCGCATCAGCTGCGCATGTCGAGCCACCATCAACGCATTCGTCTCGGTCTGTCACAACGCAAACATGCACATATAAAGTTTGAACTCAGACCTATTATTTCTAAAGTGACCAAAAGTGAACAAAACCCGCTTGAGAATTACATAACTGGAGGATATTCATGGTGGCGCGAACAAATGAGGTTTGTCTTCGATTGGAAAAAGAGATTGTACGAGTAAGCTTAGCGAACCAGTGAAATCTTTTTTTCACGAGGTGATAAACTTTATATGTTCGCGACAACATGTAATTTTCTTTTTATTGTAAAAATAAGAGTGATTGTTTGTGTCGAAATGAGCGTGAAAAGCGTTTGTGAAAAACAAAGAAATGAAGTCAGCGATATTTTCACTAGTGAGAATATGAAACATATGTTACTCGTACTCCGGATGTAATTTCCTATGAAATCTGCGAGTGGCGCGCGCATTTTACAGTAAAACACTCACATCTAAATAAAAAAAATTTTTAGTAGACGCATAAACAATATATTAATGTTTAATTTAATAACAACAAAAGTAATGGTAACAATTGCATTAACAACAACACAACAGTAATATAGAGAGAGAAAGTTGCACGTTACTCCTTAGACAATTTTGAAGAGATTTGAGCACATAAGAAAAAAGTGCTGATCCATTATTTGAGGAGTTCAGTAAACACAATTAAGATCCTCGAAAAACAAGCAACCGTTTTTATCCCGTATAACCACTGGTCAACCAAATGCATGACATAGGAAATGAAAGAGTTAGCGTTTGTAGAGTTCCGAGCGAAACTTGGAAGCGAACCTTATCTATAAAATCATTTCGATTTGTTTGTACGTTTACAGTTGGTCTCTCAGGGTCAACAAACCTGTACACGTGATTCCGTTGCCGATATATCCATCCTTGCACTGGCATTGTCCCGTGCCGTTGACGCTACGGCACACAGCGTTAGGGTCACAAGTTTGTTCACATACACTTTCCCCTTGTGGAGACAGAAAATCATCAGGCTGTTGCAACGTTTCTTACAATATATTCACACAAGAACATTGATGAAACATTTTTTGATGGCTCAACTAATAAGTAAAAATTAAAAGTGTTTGGCACGCTTTAGATTCCGATTGCTATATCACTTGTTCTCAACAGGTCTATACGTATTAAAGGGGTAGTACTACACAACACCATATACTCACTCACTTAGGGAAGGCGTCACGGGGTGGTGCAAGGGGCAGTTGCCCCCCTCCCCCCAGTTGTGAGACTAAGTAAAATTTTTCAATTTCGTTCACATTCAACAAAATTTAGCATTTAGAAATAATTGGCAATCGTTGCCGAAAATGCTAAAATTTGACTCAAATCCTTATTCAAAAAAAACCCAAGAATACGCAATATCAGCATTTCAGCGAGAATACTTGGCCAAAAATTTCCCGGGAAGCATGCCCTCGGACCTCCCTGGAGGCTCACTAACATCTCCCTGCCCGTCTTCCCTCCCAATCACTACGAGCTTCCGCTGGCCCTGCTCACACTAGAGGATGAACCGTTTTGGTGACAAAGAAAACATGAATTACTTACTTGTACAACTCCTGCCGTCCCCTATGTATCCTTTTCGGCACTCGCACTCGAACGAACCCTCAGTGTTTATACAATTTGCATTTATATCGCATGCTGAAATGGCTTCCGCGCATTCATCAAAATCTGTATCGGGAGGTCATGATGAGATGAGAACTAACAGCAAAAAGCAATTACTACATTTTAATAAATTTCAAACATGGATACACTTTTTAACCATGAAGCTTGACTGTTTATAATAGAAGAAATATACTACTAATACTACCACTACTATAAATTTTACTTTCATTTTTTTCCCCCTTTGTTAAGGCTGCTACGTTTTTAGTAAGTAAGCGTTTTTACACTATACCTTTGCATTTTGCTCCTTCTATATCTTTAACAAAGCCGAGTTTGCAATCACATCTGAAGGAGCCAATCAGGTTCACGCATTGCTCCTCTGAAGCACAATTTGCCGATCCGTCCGTGCATTCGTCAACATCTATAAAAAAAGCATCGTCGGGAAATTAGTTTTTTCAGAGTTGCTTTCCAACTCCAATACTTAAGCTTTTTAGAGATGAATTCTGTTTTCAGAGATGAATTCTAGTTGTGCAACGGGTGTAAATCGAAAGCGCAAACTTTAGAACAACACTATGGCAATTGACAGTTCCTAGCTAAAGTAATTTTCGCATTTAATCTTCTCGTTTAATTTTTCTGTCATGTTTTGAAAATGTTCATCAAATGGACACTGCTGGAGTTAAAAAAAAAGTTTAGAACGTTTGTTTGTAACTATAAGCAAAACTGGTTTGTTTTCAAACATCATCTTTAAGATCATCTTCAGAGTTTAACTGCTTTTTTTTAACAGTATAACTCTGAAGATGATCTTAAAGGTCAAAAACGTTTAGTTTTCAAAACTATATTCATATGTTGTGGTTGATTTTTACCTTTAGTTTAAATTTTATTTTCCTTTGTTTTCGAATGTGGTGATGTATGATTTTTCAAACAAAGGAAAGTAAAATTTGAACCAAGGACAAAGTCGAACCACAAGATTTAGTACAAAGTACAAATTTTACTTATATATTTTTGTAAATAAATAATTTTACCAGTTGAAATAATAACCACAATGAATAATACTTGTTACAAGTATTGAGCTGGATGAAGTTTTAATCGCCTTCTTATTTTTTACAAGGTCCAATGATAAGTTGAACTTTTTGGTTTGAGGTTGGTGTAGGAGGCTTTGCTTTGAAATTGTTGCTTTGGCCTGAAAGACTTTCCTTGTCACTTGTTAGGATTTTCCCGTTAACGTTTTCCACAAGCAAGTGGTGGTTAAAAAGGGAATAAGCTTAGATGACTCACCAGTGCAAGTTATTCCGTCGCCATTGAACCCTTTGGTGCATCTACAAACATAGGAACCCAGTGTGTTGGTGCAAAGGGCTTCTGCATGGCAAGCGTGACTTCGATCTGCACACTCATCAATGTCTGTAAGCCAATAATATTAAATAGTAATAAACATATCACAAGTACAGACATACCTTCTTTCACCTTTTTCTAAACGATTGCGTGTAAAATGCCATTGTGCTGTCCACCCTACTCTACTTACTTCTCATCCACCCCACCCCTCCCCTCCCTTCCCTCTCCATCTCCTTAGTTTAGAGTTAGAACTAAGGTTGGGTAAGGTTTAGCTGTAACTCTAGGGGGGGGGGTAGGTTAATTGATTTGTAGTCAAAGAAAATCAACCGTATCAATGTGTGGAGTTCCAGAAGAAGGAAAAGAAGTACAAAATTACAAATACAACATAAATTAATGGTTAATTACCTGAACAATTAGAGGCGTCTCCAGAATATCCAACACTGCAGACACACGAGGGAGCACCAGTGCTGTTGGAGCAGAACGCGTTCGACCGACATGGTTCAGGACAAGTAACCGCAGGCAAAGCTGATCACAAGATCACATGGTGATTGTTAGTTATAATGACGAATACAATAATAAACTGATAACAATAATAACAATAATAATAATAATAATAATAATAATAATAGTAGTAATAATAATAATAATAACAATAATAATGGTAATAATAATATAGGAAGGAGAAGAGGCACTAACGATAATACTAACAATAATATTAATAGCAATAATAACAACAACAACAACAAAACAAGCAATGCCGACGGGGTTGTTTTGCCTACGGACAACCAGCAAATACTTGGGCTTCGGGTCCTAATAAAATCTTTCTTTCTACTGGTTCCCCAAAACTAAATTTTTCTCTGGCGGGCTCGTGTAACTGACCTTTTCCATTTAGAGGTCACGTGACCACACCGACCCTAAATTAATTGGCTTTGACAAACTGATGTTCAGAAATGGAAAAAAGCAGGTTAACATTTGTTAGATGGCAAAGTTAGCAAATCACACGTTTTAATAAAAACGAGGGTTGGGGCAAATACAAAATCGAAAATCTTCTGCAAATGAATGTGAAAATGGTACTGAAAAGTTAGTAAGTGCATAACAGCGTGAAACATAAAAGCGTTTAGTAGATAGTTTTGTAAATAAATAAGTACATAAATAGATAAGTTACAAAACTTTTTGAACTGATAATTATGTGTAAATTGGTAAAATTTTAAGGTTAGTTAAAAGTAAAAACAAAATAATGTTTAGGCAAATAAGTATGTAAGTAAGAAGGTATGTAAGTAACATGTAGTACATTAAAGAAATTAGGCAAGTAAGTGTGTAAGTTGGAAGGTATGTTTGTAATACGTAGTAGTTAAGTATATAAGTTGATAAGTATGTAATAATTAAGTATGCAAGTTGATAAGTATGTAATAGTTAATGATGTAAGTTGGTAATTACGAAATAGGTAAGTATGTAATACTAGCAGTTTAGTATGTAAGTTGGTAAGTATGTAATAGTTAAGTGTGTATGTTAGTGAGTGTGTAATAGTTAAGTATATAAGTTGATGAATACGGAATAGTTAAGTATGTAAGTTGGTAGGTATGTAATAGTTAAATACGTAAGTTGGTAAGTATATAATAGTTAAGTATGTAAGTTGGTAGGTATGTAATAGTTAAATACGTAAGTTGGTAAGTATATAATAGTTAAGTATGTAAATTGGTGAGAGTGTAATAGTTAAGTATGTAAGTTGGTGAGTATGTTATAATTAGTAAGTAGTTTGTGAG
Source organism: Hydrozoanthus tunicans (assembly GCA_026413305.1). Lineage (NCBI taxonomy): Eukaryota > Metazoa > Cnidaria > Anthozoa > Zoantharia > Hydrozoanthidae > Hydrozoanthus > Hydrozoanthus tunicans. The sequence continues at coordinate 7,757 of JAOBAT010140841.1, forward strand.
TATGTAAGTTGGAAAATATTAAAAACACTGTAAGCTTGTATTTAGATAGGTAAGTAAGTCAATTAAAAAGTTTATGTAAATAAATACGTAAAGACATAAAAGTGTTTAGGCAGGTAAGTATGTAATTTGCCAAGTAGAGGAGAAACAGACGGTAAACGCGAAAGGCAAACATCTGTTTACATGGAAACACTTACGTTGTGATATGTATGTTAGTAAGCACGTGATTACAAAAACGCATAAAAAGTTCAGGTATGAAAGCACTCAAAGGAAACCTCGAATATATACAATGACTGGCCTTGAATAAAACCGTTGTCAAGTCTGTGTTTATATCAGCAGCAAAAATCAGCAGGATAATTTTGTGCATCTAACAAACAAGCAAGCAATTTGGTTTGATCATTTCTATGGTTTGAATTTCCCGGGCACTGCCATTTCGATTTGTGACGTAAGTTGGTCGTAGTGAAAGACCCCCACTCGTTCACTGCAATTGTATTTACAGTGGAGACCGGCATTGCAACCAATTAAGTCACAATAATAATAATAATAATAATAATAATAATAATAATAATAATTAGCATTTATATAACGCCTTTTCCATAGGTAGATGATCAAAGGCGCTTAATAATAGTTTACAGTTGACCCTGGTATTGAGGGTCTTAGACAGTCCGCTCTACACGGCTCACAACTACTTTCATAAGAGTTGCCCTCATTTAGTAGAAGAGACAGACCACAACACCGGGATAACCCTACTCTTTGTCGACAATTGTTGTGGGTTCTTTTAAGTCCCTCGATAGGAGATCGAGAGACTTGGCCTACAGTTTAACGTCCTTATCCGAGAAGACGCGAAGGTCTAACCGTTTGCAGATGTTAAGGCAATGGCAGTGCCTTCTCCTCATGTATTTTAAGACCCTGAGTGAAGGTCTGGCACCGGGAATCGAACCCGGGCCTCCCGCACGAAAGACTGGGCCTTACCAACTAGGCTAACCAGGCCGCGGCAGACCCATTTCCAGTTCCAGTTAACGCTGATAAAAATAGACTGTCGGTGCACGTACTCAAGGTAAGCCTCGAACTAATGTAAGATATTCACAAATCCCAGCGTGAATTTTAAGATAAAACAATACACTGAGTTATGAATAACACCTTTTCTTACTGGAATTTGTGAATATTTTAGTTCAGTTCGAGACTTACCCTGAGAACGTACGCCGACAGTCTATTTTTATCAGCGGTACCTGGAACTCGAAAAGGGTCTATTCAAAATGGCGGCGTCGGGAAAATCAAACCGTATAACGGATTATAATAACTTGCTTGGGGTTAGTTTTATTTACAGAACTATCAAATCTGTGCTGCTGATATGGACACAGATTTGATGAAAATTTATTTGAAACCAATACTGTTATACAGCGGAAGATTCTTTTAATTATGTCAGTTAATAATACGTAACAAGCGAGTAGGCCGTTAGCTTTGGCGCAAACACAAACCACAAAAGAGATCAGCAATTAACACACGTATTCAATTAATTGATAATTTCTAGTGGTGTTGAAAGACTTCTTAAACTTGGAACTATGGACAAACAAACTTACTGGTTATATGAACAAAAATTGAACCGATCGTGAAATGATCGTTAATCATTGTTCACGTGAGGTCAAAAAGAAGATGCACATCTTTTTATAGTGTTCTTCTACTAATGCCTGAACACCCCCACCCCCCACCCCTCCCCCAGGGCTCTTAATCCTTCCCGAGCACAAAAAGAACATATCAAATATTAGGGGCTAGTAACCATTTGCGTTGTCATTTGCTACAGAAGTAAAAACTTAACTTAATTGAAATAATTCAAAGGGAGAATAAGGCAAGTCAAATAATCTGTAATTATTCATCAGTTACCAGTTATGATGATAAAACATTATGTTGAAAACGCAGTCCGTTACAGTATTAACGTCGTTGCAAGTAAGATGAAGTAAGTTGCCCAATCCTCGTCCATCAAAAGACATTGTTGTAAATGAATGTCTGTTCTGCTAAAATAGATTTTGTGTCAAACAAAAGCTATTCTTGTTTGTCTTTTCATGTATAATTTATCAGTATTTCTTCCAACATTAAAGTTAGCAAACCGACATTCAAATAATCAACTTTGCTGCTCTTCTTCGGGATCGCAATATAACCAATGTGCTTTTTACTCTGTAACACTGCATTCTGCTTTTGCATGATAAATCTTAAAAAAATGGGGCCCACTAAAAGGGGCACAGAAAAGGTCATCAAGATTGCAAAACTCTTCTTGTATAGCAACAACACTGTTTATGCTACATTTGAAGGTTTAGAACCTCTCTGTACTTTCCGAGCGTTTTGAGGTTTTACCCGCCCTAGGAGTTGTGGGAAAATGTTCAGGGAGCCATTTTATTGGTTACTGTAATTTTCACTGATTTGAAGAAAAGTAACAAAGCTCCATGAAACACTCGTTTAGCCAAGTTTAACCGTCGGAGAAATCCTAATAAACATGTTAGGTTTTATAATCTTGTCACAGTTTTGCTTTTGGTTTTTACTTTTTTCACCACAGTCAACGTTTTTCGTTGGTTTTAAAAGGTTTTCACAGTGATAAAGAAATCCAGGTTGAAACAAACCCTTGCAGGTGTATCCATCCCCAGTGTACCCGATATTGCAGCGGCATGTAAAAGAGCCAGCGCTGTTTGTGCACAGCGCATTCTTGTCGCAGTTAGCCGTCCCGGAGGAACACTCATCAATGTCTATGAGACAACATAGCACATCTTGAGGATTCCTGTTTAGCATTGCTTTACTGTGTGTTAGAATATTAGCAGCTTCTCTATGCGGGTTTTATTTTAGGAGAAGCCAACTAGAACAACTAGGGTATTTTTGCTAAACATAAGTTAAGTGATTTTTAGATTTGACTTTTTACTTTTACACGGCCATTACTTAGTGTTGCCTATAAGATACATCACTGTTGGTTGCCGGCACATTCAGTTACACGTCTTCTTAGCTCAAAAACAATGTTGCTTAAAGTCCCTATCAAGCTTATTTTTTTACTTTTTGGATTAAAATTTTTTTCACCAGTGAACTCAAAATTGGAATAAACAAAAAATTTCAACGTCTAAGTGTGTTTTTTAATCAAAAAAAGATTGGAATGTAAATTTTGACCGAACAGGCCGGGGACTGGTAACCTGTGACGTAGCAGCAGTGAGTTATGTGATTTGTTTGTTATAAAATGTCATAACAGTTTTAACTCAAACAATTTCAAAGGAATAATTAATTGACTAAAGTTATAACAATGTGATTAATGTAGCCAGAATTTTTGAGATAAAAAAAATTGTCTCTGCTTTATGCCTCGTGATACGTCATATACCTCCTGCTACGTCATCATTGCACGCTTCAAGTCTAAAAAAGTAACAGGAACGGCGAGAAAAGGTTTTATTTTCAAAAACTACTATTGTTAAAGGGTTCTACTTTTCATCTGGAACTTAAAGAAATAAGCTTGATAGGGACTTTAACTTAGGTGATTAAACATTGTGTACTATATTAAAAATGTAACAAGCATGAACAGACAATCAATTAACGTGCTTGGAGAACGGTTAACATTAACTACTGCTGTTTAAACCATCACAAGAAATATTAATTTTACGAGGTGTTACCAAGTTATAGATGGTCATTGATTTCATTACTTAGTGTTGTGTTTTTCACCATATTGGCAAGTCATGCTTTTTAATATTTTGCAGCTCTAACTGTATTTGACATTACTACAAAAGTTCTAAGCTCCCCTTCTGTATGGACCCAATTCCGCAACAGGTCAAAGTTTGAAGCAAGCCTCCCCACTCCCCCC
>JAOBAT010140852.1:0-27925 GCA_026413305.1 Hydrozoanthus tunicans
GGAGGGGGGGGGGGTTCTCCCTTGACAATGTTCTGCAAGTCGAGGGGAACAGTTTGGCGTTAAAGGAGCTAAAGCGATCTGTTTGAAGGCTTGAAGCGTGTATCTGTGCAAACGGGTAGGAGTTGACCGGTTGAGGTCTTTTTACATATTTGTTTCTTCCCAGAACTGAAAGCATAAGGGCTGCCACCCTTGTCGAGTACAATTGTTAACGTAAAGGAGGAAAGTGTAATTCTACTTCAAACGCAGCTGGTACAAGCTTAACTTAATCAGTTTTCAGAAAAGTAGTCTTTTGATTTGAATGATTTTAAGTTTTCGTGATCCTGAATTCGAGACGTGGTTTATGAGTGGCATAAAACGGCTTTTTGAGCAATAACCGAGTGCAAGGTTTGTCCGGAAAAATATTTGCCGGGGCCCTTCACTATACAGACCGAGGATAAAAGTACATTCTCGGACATGTTGGCCAACAGGGATATCAAGATACTTGTTACATGGCTTCAGGTTTGGGTCAGCAAAAGAACAAACGGTTAGGTTTGCGCGCTTATGTTAGCGAGAAATCAGTCGAATAATTCCCAGGTCCGATATGGAGCGTTAAGGCGCGGGTACACCTAAAGCGTGCTTCATGGCCACTTTTCCTCATGTTTCGTACGATATCTCCGTCCATGATTTGAATCTGCAGAATCGTATCGCTTATAACACAGACAGTATGAAAGAGAATCAGCTTGATTATCTGATTTTTCGGTTGAATTTTGAGTTGTATTTTTTTCCTTGATGATTGGTATTTTTAAAGAGAATTTGGAGCTTGGTGATTTTTTTGGAAGTTTAAAAATTAATTTTGAAGTTAATACATGATGTAAAAACGCCAAAACGTTCTCAAACCAAAGCTGTACTAGTCCCTTCCTGGAGGAAAGGTTTGCTGATTTTACACAATATTCTTCTTATTCAAATACCTTTTTTAACTTCCTCACTAACCAACTGAAGTTTAGGTGTACCCCCGCCTTAATGCATTGGACCGATTTTCGACCAATCAGCGCGCATGATTTAGTTATTGACTTGCTGTGTGGTAAACAATATTTATTACCCGGTAAGGCGGTTTTACTTGGTAATCTCGGACCAAGTGTAACTATTTTATCGAGGCTCAAGATTTCCCAGTCAAGACTGAGCTAGCGAAGGAGGTTAATAAGTTATTTGTTTATTTTTTCAATTTAAGGAATTTGAATATTATAGAGCGGGAATAAAAAAAAGTTTTTAATGCCCTGCGCTCGTTACAAGATAACTCTATCGTCTTAATTGCCAATAAAAAGCAAGATTCTTTCTGGCTTAATAAACCTAAATACCTTACCGCGAAAAAGTTGGCAGCTGTATAGATGATGGAGTAGCTAAGTTAAAACGCGCGCAATATCAGTTCTTGGCTGGAACCAAACCTTGAATTTGTTTTTAAGTGTAACTGAAATTAGCAGCTTATGACTTTTTAACGTTTCTCCCAGTTTAAGGTTTCATACTTAATTTTTAGACTTTATTGCCACACACGTTGTGTGTATATAGCAAAAAGTTTTCCTATTCCCAGAAGCATATGCGCGCGTCCTTGTAGCACCTGGCCTTTTTTATTCAAGGCCTGGCTACTAATATGCTCCAGGGAAGTAAGTGGGAGGTTCTGCTTCAGATTTCAGGGCTGCCTTATCGTTTGCAACCCCCGAACACATTCGAACCACTCCCTAGGATTGTTGCGAGGGTTTTGCTAAATGCTGTAAAAGGGATCTACTACGGAGGAAAGTAGCCGCTATTTGCCATCCTGGTTCATGAAGATTCCGATTAACATTTAGTTTTGCACCTGAACTGGTTGATTGGGCGTTAAGGACACTTGTAAGGAGAGCGTGAACGCTTTCTCTTGCAGCCCAGCCATTGTTGTGTTGAACAAATTCTGAAGCGCCACTGCCTTTGAGAGGAGAAACTATTATATACAGCTTGGTGGACCGCGATCATGTCCGAGTTAGAGTCGCTTCGACAGGAAGCTGAGATTCTGAAGAATCAAATTCGGGTAAGTGTTTCGAAGCCGTTGCTTTTTGATGATCATACAGCGAACAGCAAGACCGCGATCAACCCTTGTTCGAAGAATTTGATCGAATAATTGCTGCAGTTCATCAGAAAAAATACTCCTCAGTATCGATATTGAATGCTTTAGCTTCGAAATGATGTTCATTTGTTATAGTTTCTTCGTTGGAGTAGTACTTATGGGGTTTATCCCAGTAATCAAAAGTGATATTTTGTTATCGAAGGAGATCGAAAAGGAAAGCGACCAGGCTTTCCTCGAGCCCGTTCGCCAACTATTTCACAGCAAGCAAGTCAGCCCTTGATATTCATGCGGTATGCGACAGTTAAGAGCAGTTTTTCGATCTCAGTTTTCGATATTATTTTTCAGGTTTGAATAGATTTTATGTTCGTGCAATCAAAATGTAAAATTTCCAGGCGAGCTGAGTTACATCTACGTGAAAGCCGGGGCTGTGTGTAGATTTTGTGTTTATGTAAAGAGCAGCTGCCGTGAAGAGGCGAGTTTTGGTTTGCACACATTCAGTACGAATTGCAATAGAGAAACTGGGTTTGTCGGTAAATTTTCACCGTTTTAACAGATTCCAGGCAAGTTCATTTCTTTACTTGCCATGGTTTCTATGATTTTAAAGAGTTCGAAAAATCTGTGGCCAGCAAATGATAAATAAGGAGGAGGAAGCGACTGGAAGGTTTTGTTAGCAGTTAAAGCTAGCTAGCGCTAGCTGAGACGAAAAAGTCGGATCAGCGTTCAAAAATCGGAAAATGAAACCGTTTCTTTGCGTATTTCTGAAGCTTTTTCAAGTTGGGTAGCTTAGAAATTAGTTTTGTATCGAATTTCTCAGTTGTTGTTGATACGATTCGATGAAATTTTTTCATTTTCATCCCAATTCCTTTGTGCATTGCTTGTAGATTTTAGATGTACCTTGGACTTGTAGTCAGTTTTGTTTTTTTATTCCTTATATGAAAATATTTTGGTTTTATTTTAAGTGCTCGAAGCTTGTTTCATTTCGTATACCGTTTTCGAGACTGAAGTTTTGTTTTCGAGTTTTGGTTTTATTGGCAAGAAAATGAGCATTGTTTCAAGCTCGGAATTCTAGAAAAGCTAAGGTCCTTCCCGTGTTCGATTTGCAGTTCCTCTTTTTAATACCAATCAAACGACAAAATAGATTTCTTTCTCGTTAAAAGGTAAAACAAAAATATAGTTAAGTGTCAGGCTGATATGTCGAAAATCGTTTTTCATTAGGTTTACAAGAAACGGACATTGGATGTTCATGCTGTATTAAAGTTTCGCTTTTCTTTAAGGCGAAGAAGCTCTTTGTCTTTCGTTTCTCCAAAGATATTAGAGACTTAAAGAAATTCCTTTGCTTCTCTTAAGATAGATTTACTTAAGAGGCGCGGTACCGATTCACAAGTTTCTTAACTAATTTGAAACTACCAGCTTGTTTGGGGCCTTTTTCTAAACTTATTTCAGATCGATATTCTCGTTTCTTTTTTAAAATTTCGATTGGGTTCTCCGTTACCTCAGACTAAGTAATCTAGTATGTCAGATACGTTGAAGGCCGTGTTTTTTATGTGAAGAAATCGCGATTCATGTGTGGATGCAGTTGCTAAGTTGGTGAGCCACTTGCCTTTTGATGGCGTCAGGAAGGTGGACAAAACATGGCTGCCTTCCATGTTTGCTTTCTTTTTAATGATTAAATTATTTTCCTTATCACAGTTTTACGTCTTAATTTTTCCTTCGTTACAGCCAAAAAAAGTCGATTAACTAGCAAACTTAGCGGTTTTATCCGTGTTTTTTTATTGGAGAAAGATAAAGGATAAAGGATGTTCATTTCTTTCCCGCTTCTCCTATCAAGCACTCTGCTCGTGTTTTTAAAACTTGTTTCCTGTCATGGCGTCGTTTGTCGACGTAGATTTCTTTTTGTTCAAGTTTGCTTTTCATTCGTGTTTATCGATAGACTCAGCAAAACTGATAACTTTCAGACTAAGTTTATTGTTCGTGTTGTATTTTTTAAAAATGTTTGCCATTAAAGTTGCCATCTTATTAACATTAATACCTTAATAAGTCTTAGCTTTTTCTCGCTGAAGTTAATTCGATAGTATTTAGACAGTATTTGTAAAACTTGGGTGGAGCGAACTTTCTTCCCTAGACATTTTTCCTGCTGAAACAAACCAATCTGTCTGCCTACAATCTGGAATGACTGTTAATAAAACGACATATAACACAAAATACACTTATCAGAGTTGTGAAGAGTTAGCACTTTCAGATTATAAGTTTAAATAAAACCCCATTTTTCATTTAGTCATTCTGTTATATCCTTTTAAATCCTTTTGAAAGAGTAGCTTTTCATAGAGTAATTAAATTTAAAACCAGAGAGTTTTAACTTTTGTACAACAGTTTTCAGTAAAACTGTTATCAGCAAGAAAATTTTCTTTTGTGAAGTTGAAATATGTGAGGTAAATGTATAAGATTAATGAAGTTAGTTAGTTATCCCATTTCAAGAATAAAAAAGTTGATTGTTCCAGTTCTGAGTTTGCAGTGAATGAATATCAGGAGGGGGGTGGTGCCTTGTGCATTGAACATGCTGAAACTGTAAAAAAAAAACACAACATTTAACTTTAAAAGTTATTATGATTAAAAGACATTTTCACTATATTGAGTTGTAACAGGAGTACTTCATAAAATGCAATACAACAAAATTAACTGTTTCAACTCTATTGAAGTGATTTGAATGGTTATTGTTATAGTGTGAAACACTTGCTTGAATATGATCTGAGTTTCAACCCCCTAATACACAAGGCTGTGCAGTATTTCAAGCAAAGTCTAGCTACCTGAACAAATTGCTCATAATTATCTTTTTTGGTACAATTTACAAAAGCTAGACATAGTTAAAATATGCACAAAATATTTGCCTAGTTTTACCTGGTTTCATTGGTTCCTAATCAACATAAAATTTTAAAAAGTTTAATTCTAAAGTTTAATGTACAATACTGTAACAGTTCTTGCTAACCAAATTGAATTTGTTTAATTTTCTTCCAGGATGCAAGGAAAGTGGCCCAAGACACCACATTAATCCAGGTTGTTACTCTCAGCTCTTTTATAAAATACACTTAAAACTTGTATTTAGTATTGAGGTTTTTAGGGAAAATCCTACAGAAAAACATTCAGCCAGTATTTAGGTTGAAATATTACAGAAGGTTATGCCATTTTCATGGAAAGGCATTTGATTTAATTACAAGTCAGTAGAGAGACTGTGGCAACCCCTTTGTATTTTTTCTTGTATAGTTCACATTGATCAACTGCTAATGATACAATGTTATTGGAGTTCTTGACTTAAAATCTGGTTGGTCACAAACACAATTTCTAAAACATTTGGTATCTAGAACTCCGTTCTCTTCAACATAACTTATCTGCAATTTTTAAAAACTATTTCTTTGTTATACAGTTGAATGCCCTTCATTCTCTAACTGCTGGAGTTTTAGGGTGATAATATTGAAGCTGTGAGAGTGGTCACTCAGCTTTTATAATCTCCTTAAAATTGGTCATTTGTTGCTTTAAGTACTTCCTAAGTAGGCAGTTTGAAAACTTTGCTGTCGAGTACCATAAAATTGTATTACAATTTTAAGAAGTTGGTGAAAAATGAGATAGCTTTGATAAATGGCAGATATTTTCGTTTATGTCTTGATTTCAAAAAGCTGTTAGTTTTTAAATCAGTTAAAACTAGCAATATACTAGCTCAACAACAATGACCCTAAATTTGTAATTTTTAACATCATTCAGATAGTAATGGTTATAACAAATGATGACTGATAACTGATTTCTACTCAATTATACTTGTTACAAGTTAAGATGTGCTAAAAAGAGTATGAACTCTGTATTTAAAAGTCTTATAAAACAAAAGACAAGAAGAGGCAGCTACACCATAGTGTGTTCTAATTACATTTTGTTCTTTAAATGATTCACTGTTTAGGTAACAACAAACATCGACACTGTAGGCAGAATACAAATGAGAACACGAAGGACACTTCGAGGGCACCTGGCTAAAATATATGCAATGCACTGGGCTTCCGACTCAAGGTTTGAGAATGTTCAAGATTTCATTATTTTATGTATATATTTTTGCAATATTGTGAATTTTTGCTGTGAATTGTTCCAAACTAATTTCTTTTTCTTCCATCTGATAGAAATTTAGTAAGTGCATCACAGGATGGCAAATTAATTGTGTGGGACTCTTACACCACAAACAAGGTGTGTTACAGTTGGCTTTTACTTCTAAATTTATTGTATAGCATTTTAGGTGACAGAAAGCATTGAAGCAGTTAGTCATTTGATAAAGATCCTAGAGTTTTTTCCCCATCATTGTCGCCATCGATTCCAAATACATTGTTCAAAAGTTTTCTGTGTCACGACTGATAATTTTTGGGGATTATGCTTTTCAACTTAAATTTGTTAAATTTTTACAACCAGAAGTTCTTTTTTTGTGAGTATTGTAATTAGTTAGTTGTTGGTATACTGAGTGGGCTGAAAGGGTTGAATATATTTATAGTTTTTTCATGATAATGGGCTTCACCTTTTGTGTTTCTTAACAGTGCTTAAATCTTAATTATGATGTTTGTGCTTAGGTTTTCTCTTTAATCTTTTTGTTTTGTTTTGTATGTTTGGCTTTACTGAGTTCACAGTTTGTCTTAACTTTGTAACCACTTGATAAGAATTTTACGAAAACTAGTTTCTTAATCTGAAGAGTAAAAGTGCCTGGTGTTCTTTTGTTGTAGCATAAAAACAAAGCTGTTTACACTAACTTTTGTAGTATTATGTGATAAATGATTGTCGCTACGAGATGATAATTGAGGGGACGATAATTTATTTATCACATAATACTACAAGTTTATATCCACTTGCTGACCGCTTTAGTAGTTTTTTTTTAAACTATATACTTGTGTTAACACTTGCAGCAACTTACAACTTGATTGTGGAATTTATTTTTTAGGTACATGCAATTCCTCTGCGATCTAGTTGGGTGATGACATGTGCTTATGCTCCATCTGGAAGCTTTGTTGCATGTGGTAAGTACATAGCAAATGATTGGTTCTGTATTTGTATGTATGGCTGAAGAAAATTTCCAGGGTGAATTGAACTTTAAATTGAGAATATTTTCTTTCATAGTTTTATATTTTTTGGAAAACACAAGTAAGAGGTGTTTTACCTTTTTGAAAAATTGGTAATAAGGTAGCATACTGAGTACTGTTGAACTTTCTCTAGTTACTGCTATTACTTCATTGCTGTTTACAGTATTATAACTGTAGATACTATGTTATGGTTCGTGAAGAACTAGGCAGAGATGGCAGTGGGTCCAGCTCTTGGTATCGTCAGAGAAGCAATGTTTGAAATATATGAATTATAAATGTGTGCTGTTTTTAAAAAATTCTACTGAATTTGAATTTAAAAGATGTTTCCAAGTAAATAATTTCAATTCGGATTTATTCCTCTAATTCAAAGATTCTATTGCAATAACCCATACTTTAAATCTAGCTAGGTAAATATAGCTAAAAGGACAAAAAAACTCTTAGGTGTTTTTATAAAGGAAAACAAAACCAATCAAATGAAATGATTTTATTTGAAAGTGCTTAAATAAGTGCTTGTACAATTTTTTATTTAAAGGTCTTGTTATTTTGTTGGTGTTGTTTCTAAACAAGAAGAAATGATAAGCAAAAGAAAAACTAATTCTTTGAATTTTTACAGTCTCATTTTGGATGAGTAAATTACCATAAGATTTAAGCTGTTTTTGGAAGCTTTTAACTTTTTTTCTTTGTACCCTTTCAAGGTGGACTGGATAATATCTGCTCAATCTACAGTTTAAAAACTAGAGAAGGCAATGTTAGAGTAAGCCGGGAGTTACCAGGTCATACAGGTAAGTTTCTAGGAAGAAAGTAAGTAGTGCCTGGTTGGTCAAGAACAGGCTTTATATTAACTTCAAGTTAAAGCCACAATCACAGAGTTAGTCAGCCTTCATTTAAGTGCTTTAACTCTTTAAGAAACCATGTTTAGGTCTTAAGTCTTAAACATTAGATAATTGAGTTTACTTATCCATATCTGTTGTAAAAAGTTTTAAAAATCTAGTAAAATTGTGGTACTATGAAGTTTGCAGGTGGGAGGGGTGGGCTTAAATGGGTGTATATGCTTATTAGTAAAACGAAACTGGAGCCCTTTAAGGTATCTGAAACAGCAGGTTTCTTTAGAAATTTTAGGTTGTGATGATTTGCAGTCTTGTCCTGTTGATAAGGAAAGGAAACCCCAGAAATTGAAAAGTTTCATGATGAAGTTTTCTTTCGGTTACTTGAACTAATAATAGCTCTGATGTTATCATTGCAGGATATCTATCATGTTGTCGCTTCCTAGATGATAACCAGATCATAACCAGCTCGGGAGATATGACTTGGTAAGCATCAGTTGAACTCAGTTCAGTGATCTCTTAGTTGAACAATTGCGACCATGATGTGCTTGTTTTTTTTTTATGCCCGAGTTGGTATCATGGTTCTTTAATAAGTGCACAGTTATTAAAGAGTGTTGGCATGTGTCATGGTCGTGTCTGAAAAGGTTTGTTTACACTGTCAGCTGAAATCCCCATATTAGCCCGAGTACACGCTAGCATAGCATCTAGTTTTTATTAAGTTGGCTGAGTGGAGACTGGTGTTGGCACGCAGATTACCCTAGTTTTCTGATGTATTTAAGTGCGGTCTGAAAGCAAGGTCAAAAAGCATTGCACCTTTCTGTTTTTTTATGCATGAGAGGGAGTAAAGGTAGTTGTTATTTCCTAACTGGTTTAAGTTGTATTTTTTATGTTTTCTTTCTGCATTTGAGATATGCGGGTAAGAATATTTGCAAAAACAAGAAGGGGTTAGATCTTGTCTCATTTTTTCAGTTGCCTGTGGGACATCGAGACTGGTCAACAAACCACCTCATTCACTGGCCATACTGGAGATGTGATGAGTCTATCGCTTTCACCCGATGGTCGATCGTTTGTATCTGGAGCATGTGATGCCTCAGCCAAGGTACAGAAAGCTTTTTATACTCTTCTTTCTTTGCAAAATGAGTAAATTGTGAATGTTTTTATTGGAAAACTGAAGTTTTTTTCCTGAAAGCTTTCCAATAATAACAATTGCAAAGCTCAGTTTAAATATTCTCTTTGTTCCAAATAATTTTGAATATTCTCTTTGTACCAAAATAATTTTAATATGTTGACTTTGGTTTTGAAATGTTGTTCTACCTTGTATTTCACTGCAAGTGTCGACATTGATTTAAAGCTGAAGTATGTTCACTTGAATCAGTAGTTTACCCATAAAGACAGATGGCTCTTTTGAAAAGAAACTTTCTTTTCCAGTTGTATTAGAGCATAAACAGTAAGTCTTTTGGTGTTTGTTTTAAGAAGTGGTTTTGAAGTTAGGTACTTGTTTTGTTGTAGCTTAAGTAATCAAGTGAAAACCTTGTGTTTGGCATAAGAAACACAGTTATGCTGTTTTTCCTCAACAGTTGTGGGACATCAGAGATGGGATGTGTAAACAAACTTTCACTGGCCATGAATCTGATATTAATGCAGTAGCTGTAAGTTATTATCGGTATTTTGTTACTGAAATACAGTTCTAGCCACCCAACAACCAAAATGGTTAAGTAATTTGATGGCATATCATTAGTATTAAAAATATCAAGTCAAGACCTTTGCCTTTTATTGCAATGTTTATTGTCGGCGGCGAAGTAGCCTAGTGGTTAGTGTGTTCAACTAGTAGTCCTAGTGTTGCAAGTTCGAGCCGCAGTGAGACCACTGTGTTGTGGCCTTGAACAAAATGCTCTACCTGACTTGTTCCAGTTGGCTCAGCTGTATATACGAGTGCCAGTTCTGCTGGTGGCTAACCTGCATTAGATTAGTGTCCTCAAGGACTCTCTTCTGCTTACCACTACAGAAACTGAAGACAAGCACTGGCTTTATGAGCCATTTAGGCTCAAGAAAGGATTTAACTAGTTAACAATGTTTATATTGTAAGGAAGAGATGTGATGAGAAAATGACAGGGAACTGCACACAAAGGCAAAAAGGTGCTCAATGCTGAGAAATATGAAAGGGCATAGCGCCCCCATGTTCTGGCCTAGCTAGTGAGGTCCCTGGAAACAGTTGATCAGTGACGACCTAGTGTAATTACCAATTCAATCATTTTTATGCAGCTAATATATGTCAGTTTAAGTACTAAAGTTGTTAAGTACTATTACTACATCTAAAATGAAGCAGGAGTGGTATTGTAGTATTTTAGATTTGCAAGGAAACTGAAGAAGTTTGCCAACTTCAAAAGGCTTCAAGAACATGCTTCCAAGTTTTCCTTTCTTGTTTTGTTGCATAATCAGTGCTTTTAGTCCCAAATATTCATGTTGTAAAAAACAGTGACACACCTCTTTCTTTGTCCGAGAACCATGCACATACAGTTACTGTTATCCAATTCAAGGCAGATCCAGATAACAAGAAAATAGAGAAAAACTGATTGCCACAACCTTTAAAAAAACAAGAACTTTGAATTTGTATTTGGTGTTTTTGATATGATTTGTGAGAAAATTTGAATTAACTTGAAATGTGTGTTTTGTTGCACAGTACTTCCCCAATGGGTATGCGTTTGCCACTGGTTCAGATGATGCCACCTGCCGACTGTTTGACATTAGAGCTGATCAGGTAAGTACCTTGGGGCTGCTTAATTTATCATTGATGAACTAAATATGGTTGGGGGAACAAAGGCCAATTATTGCTAATGTTTTTATGTACAGCAAAAGACTGATTTGAACTATCTGTTTGATTATGGCTGACATCTGATTGTTTTCTGGGCATAGGAAATCATGATGTATTCCCATGATAATATCATTTGCGGAATCACTTCTGTTGCCTTCTCCAAGAGTGGTCGTTTGTTATTGGCGGGTTATGATGACTTCAACTGCAATGTCTGGGACACTCTGAAGGGTGAGCGTGCGGGTGTCCTTGCTGGACATGACAACAGGGTCAGCTGTCTGGGAGTGACTGAAGATGGAATGGCTGTGGCAACTGGTAGCTGGGATAGTTTCCTCAAGATTTGGAATTAGGTGACTGAGGAGAAAGACCCAGAACTTTAGTGTTTATATTTTATATATTGTAAGTTACAGTTTGAGCCCAAGAAAATTTGCAAAGATCTCAAGAAGAGAGTTTATGCAAGGTTGAGCCAAGCTGTTTTGCATGATTTCTGCCAGGTTTAAATTATAGCGAACAAGCATAGTGTTACTAAGCCTGTAAAGATTAAGGTTAAATCAGTTATACCAGTGCAGTATTAAGAACAATGAGTAGATAACTTCCTGGTGATTGTTTTGTGTACTAGACCTGGCAGAAATCAGAACATTTCTGCCTGAAAGATATATCAACTCAACTTACAATAACCAAGAAATGTAAAGTAAAAGATAAGACAAAACTGAAAATCATCTGCTTTTGTGTTCTATTTCTTTTTCTCTCTTTGTACTTGTGTTCGTGAGATTATGCATGTGAATATCAAATTGGGTTTGGAACAGAATAATTAATATTGTGTAGCGAAATACAAGTGTCCTAGTTTAAGAGATTAATAATCTGGTTTTTGAAAAGCTCATGCAGAATAGTTCCTTATGTAGTAAAAAAATATTCCTAATGCATATCTGTGGTCTTCAATTTACTCACAAAAATCTGAACTCAATTTAAACTGCAACAATAAAGATCTTGATTTTGAATATGAACAAAATGCTAGCGCTGGTGTTAGGAGAGTTTAAGAGCAGGAAATGGAAAACATATTGAGGTTTTGTTTGATAAATGCAGTTCCTTTCAACTTGAGGCACTAGCATCAAACTCATGCAAAATCTTAGTTATGATACAGTTATAAAGAAATACTGCTTATTTTGCTGGAAAAAGCATTGAACAATCAAGAAGACCTCATTAAATAGCATTGAATCCACAAAAAGACAACATAGTATGAGAAAACTTAATTCATTTAGAGGTGAGTGCTTAGTTGTGAAGAAACATTTAACAGTGCCCTTGACTTCTGATCAAGAGGTTTTGTTCTGGAGTATATAAAATCCGAACAGAGTCCTTGTGCCATCGATCTTTTCTGTAATTATTGTTAGGCAGCTGTTTAATTATGTAGCTTTGTATGAAATATCCATCTGTGTTCAAGAGAAATGATAATTCAGGTCGCCCACTGACTTTATATTATTTGTGACATATCAGTACAATAAAAATTAGTTGTTCAATGTACATTTTGTGTTAGTTTTTGAATCCTTATATTAAAGACCCATTTTAAAGGTCGAATATCCAGGGCCTAAAGCGAGCCACCGTTTGGATAGCCGAGTTGGTAAGATGCAAGTCTGTCATGAATACTCGCTCTTTTTATATGAACAACTTAATAAGATTTAAGAACAGGCTGAGGCTCGGGCTCGATAACTATTTTAAAACTTTACCGAGCTTTGACATTCAACTTAAAGCAATACAGATAAGGTTTGCAGTTTCTCTGTTTTAATCAGTCATTGCTTCAAATTGTTCGCAGTACACGTTTATGTACTTGCCCCGAAGTTAGTCTTAATAACAATTTGTTTTCCGATACATGTATGGCAATACCTTAGGCTTAGTTTTTGTTCGATTTAAATCGCATTAAGAAATAAGAACAATTTAAGAACAACTGGAGGCTCAAATCGCCGAAAAATAAGAACAATGAGCCTCGGAAAAATTTACTGGTTCTTAACAAAATGCGTGTACAGGAGGGCTGGGTTCCATTCCCAACTGGACCATCACTCTTGGTTCTTCAGAAAAACTGACAAGTTGCTAACGGTTAGATCTTCGCACCTTCTCGTGTTAGGAAGTTAAACCGGAGGCCCTCTGATCCCTAAAAACCTGTCGGATTTTTTGACTATCCAAGCTAGTGAAAACCGTTCTAAAAGTCTACCAGTAGGAAACTTCGGTGTCCGAGACAGAGACCCAGGGCCCTAGTTACATATTTTTGATGACGAGGGTGTCCGAAGGAAATTTATTTTGGGTCTGAAATGTGAGACGAAGGGATATTTTTGGGTCCATGTAAGACGCGGAGATTCTTTGGATCGCCAAAAAAAATGCAGGGATCTTTTTTCATCCCGAATCACTGAACAATAACATATGCGCAGTTAACCATGCTGTGTATGCCAAAAAGGGATTGGTTTGGGTAGAGAGATATTGAGTTGGGATTATTTTTGGGGATGAAATATAAACCTGCAACTAAAATATATGGTAGCATACCGTAGCGAGAGCCAATAGCAGTAATCTTGCGAAGAACGCAGAGACCTTCTCTTTAGGCAAGTTTTAGTCTTTGTTGTTAACGAGTCAACTGTCATTTGATTGGTAGTTTGAAACAAAGGTTTCTTTGTTTAAGGCCCCGAAAGTGTTTAGATTTGAAAAGGTTTATTTGTAAACATTATGTCACCTGAAATTCACCTGTTAAACAGCATTTGAATGTTCCTGGCGGGTTTTGAAGCTGACGTGAGCCAAATGAAGTATGGTATGACTAGGCTGCAAATTTGACAACCAGAACGAATACAAACCATTGCAAACTCGCCCTCGTTAATGATAGTTTTGAAACTCGTATATAACATTTTGACAGCAAATTACCCTTCACTAAATACGGCCATGTAAACAAAATATTTTCTCAGTATTAAACTGATCAATAGCAGTTAGCATGTTCTTAAGTTTTAAGATGTTTTAGCCCTAAACTATTATCAAACATTTTTGTACAACTAATAAAGAGGTTATGGGTATGTGTACTCAGGGCCGTAGCACGGGTTAGGGGAGGTACAGTTACAAGAACGTGAGAAAAAAGGGAGGGGCGACCACTTCCTTGTGCACCCCTGAATCCGACACAGCTGAAGTGTCTGTGCGTTTTTTGCTTGTTACCATTAGGCGAAGGCCCTTATGCCGTTCAAGTGTCCACGACGTAAGTCTAGGTTTTACTTTGATTTGCTTCATTAAGTCGGTCCAGAGTTTGGTTAACTTGGCTTTTCCAAACAGCATCTATGACCATGAGAGCATTACACACAAACGAAAAACGCACATCGGGCATCAGGACTTGTAAACAAAAAAAAACATTCTGGCAGCGCCCAAGGACCATTTTTTAAAGTTTGATCAATACAATGTAACGGATTCTTCAGCACAAGATTAGAACTGGCTCGAAAGTTTCTCTTCTCTTAAACAATTAACAGAACTACGTTCTTTTTGTGTTATTAAAAAGTAATAACGCGAGTTTTCTCGCTCAATTTCGATACAATTTGCACTTGGCCTACGGGTTCATGGAACTTTAATACTATTTAAAAAAACAATAAGTCGTGCAAATTATTTCCAAGTTGAACTCAAAGTTGTGTGATTACCAATACCAATAGTGGTAACAGTAAAACACTTATCACCAATGCTTTTATTAGTATTATTTTTAAAGCGGCAAAACCCATGCAACAAACGTGCAAGAAAGTGAGGTACTAACAGTCACAATGGTGGAATGGCTATCATCGTACAATTCCAGGTCAATAACAGATCTTTGATGAACCGCCAAAACCACAGATTCCAAAAAGGATACGTATAGGGCTGAATTGGAGGTCTGTAAATACATTTAACAAGCTTGTTAATGTAAGTAAGAACAGATGAAACAATTGGACGAGATGGTGGGAGATGTCGGTTGGCACGCCTTGTTCTTCTCCATGAGCCATAGATTATAAATGATTAGGAATTTCTTTGGTAGATTTCATTTAGGTTTTGCAGTGTTTGTGTTAATAATCTGCTTGGAATTAACTGAAATAAAGTTGTAGGACAAATTCCTGTTTATTACAAAGGTGTTGGCATTAAATCTAGTCAAGATTATAAATTAAAACATTCTGGATGTTGATTTTGTTCTTATTGTAAGCGTTTTTTGTCTTATTAAAATATCTTTAATTTCCTCCTTAAAAACTGCATTCGAGTTTTTTCTAACTCCATAGGATTCTCTTTTCTTCTCCACGGTTTAGCCTTTTCTTCTTCCACATTTAATTATCTATATATGAAAGAAAGGTCAAGATTCTGGATTCACCTCTTCAAAACACTTGATCAAGGCCTTAGCAGTCTGTCCCAGTCCTACTGATTGCATATTTACCAGGATAGCGACAACAATTCCTCGGGGAGGAAGTCTTGTGTCATGTGGTCGAACACATCCGGCACAGTTCTGTTCACGTAGTGTTTTGTTTGTTGAAGATGTCTGTGGTGTTTGTTCGTGTGGTTTAATCATCAGAATACTACTGCCACCAACAGCACCTCCTGGATTAAAACAAAATCAAGCTATCTTTAGAAATAAACTTGAGATTTGAGGAGAAAACAGTGACACCCGGTGGGTAGGGCATAACATGACCTGCCTAAGAATCCAACCAATTACAACCAGTCGCCGCTGACGGGTAGCAAACAAAATCTAGGAATCGTGTCTACAAACTTACTCGTTAGCTTGTTGGTCCTCTGAAAGGCTAGCTAAGAAAGCTAATTCGTAACCAGTTAATAAAGTTTCTGCGATTGAGATTCAACCCATCGCTTGAATCTATCACTCATTCGAAAATTAGCATTAGTAATGAATCTTTACAATGACAACAATTTACAAAAACTATGGTAAAACAAAATGACTGAAATGAAGGATGCCATTGAAAAAACATGTGAGGTATTACAGTAAGGAGATAAAACAAACAAATGCAAGCTAAAAGCGACACTCGTTGCCCTGTGGTACTTAAGGTTAACCACCTGAGTGTGATATAATCTGCTTTGTGTGTCTGCATGAGCCAAATCGTTTAACTTCTGGCTGCACTGACCAACCCAGTCCATAACCAACGTCAGTATCTATGGATTTTGACAGTCCTTCAGTCTTGGGCACAACCTTCCACATCTCGCTGACAGTAGATAGCTTTAAGATTCCTGATGTCAAACAGAACAATAATTAACAATAGATAAACAACTATTGAAAAGATGGCATGGTTGAGTCGACTAGTGATGGCCTTCGGATATTGATGCTTTAATGTGCTACTGGAGTAATTTTTGTCATTGGTACATTTATAGCTCTAAGGGCCTTCAACTGTTGATGGATAAAAGTGCTTACCTGACCGTTTTAAGTCAGTGAAATACGCTTTCAAACTAGTGCACTCAGTGCGAGCAAAATTCAAAACATACGACGACATACAGAGTAAGGTATTTTAGAAGTCCTTGCAAGCTTCCATTGGTTTAGAACAGCGCTTGGAGCTTCAGAACTACCAACGTTAAAATACAGATAAATTTAACTTTATTCAATGGAGTTCAAGCTGGTGAACTAAGAAGACCGGGGAGAAAATTTGGCCTCAACAAAAGACTAATTCCTGTAACGCCAAAACGTCACAAAGTGGAGTTTTCAGTTGTATAATTTTGATTAATTTTAGCAAGTAGTAACAATGTCAACTCCAAATTCCTCCAAAGAAACAGCGCTTAAAAGTATATGATTTGACATGCAATTGTCTTACACGGTTGCACTAGTTAAAAACGAATGAAACTGATAAATTAAAAAGCAGTCACTGAATAAACCTGGAAGTAAGGAAGGTCCACTGGATTCATTCTCGTCTTGTTCACGCTCTACCTGACGGGAGTACAACATGGCGTTCCCAAACTTGAGAAGATCGCCTACGGTGGAGAGGAACCCACCTCCTGCCCACTTGTACGAGTTGTCCACGTATGGGGCATTAACAAGACGGCCAGATTTACGAAGGTAGTGTCTGTCAAAGGTTTATAACAAACTAGTTAAATTGGTTTTCCTTTTGTGCAACTCCTATTTTTGAGGGTTTAGAATATCTATTGGTTTATCTTTAACTATTTTTAGGATACTGCCAAAAAACGTTTATTCAAAAATCATGAAACACTTTTCCTCACAATTACGCTACTCGTTAGTAAGCTTTATCAGATTCCAATTACCCAACCTCTACCGGGTTCTAGTTACCCAACCTGTATCAGATTGTAGTTACCCAACCTGTATCAGATTGTAGTTACCAAACCTGTATCAGATTGCAGTTACCCAACCTGTATCAGACTGTAGTTACCCAACCTGTATCAGATTGTAGTTACCCAACCTGTATCAGATTGTAGTTACCCAACCTGTATCAGATTGTAATTACCCAACCTGTATCAGTTTGTAGTTACCCAACCTGTATCAGATTGTTATTACCCAACCTGTCTCAGATTGTATTTACCTAACCTGTATCAGATTCTTGTTACCCAACCTGTATCAGATTGTAGTTACCCAACCTGTATCAGATTGTAATTACCTAACCTGTACCAGATTGTAGTTACCTAACCAGTATCAGATTCTTGTTACCCAACCTGTACCAGATTGTAGTTACCCAACCTGTATCAGATTGTAATTACCCAACCTGTATCAGATTGTAGTTACCCAACCTGTATCAGGTTGTTATTACCCAACCTGTCTCAGATTGTATTTACCTAACCTGTATCAGATTCTTGTTACCCAACCTGTACCACATTGTAATTACCCAACCTGTACCAGGTTGTAATTACCCAACCTGTATCAGATTGTAATTTCCCAACCTGTATCTGATTATAATTAACCAACCTGTACCAGATTGTAATTACCTAACCAGTATCAGATTCTTGTTACCCAACCTGTATCAGATTGTATTTACCCAACATGTATCAGATTGTAGTTACCCAACCTGTATCAGATTGTAATTACCCAACCTGTACCAGATTGTAGTTACCAAACCAGTATCAGATTGTAATTTCCCAACCTGTACCAGATTGTAATTACCCAACCTGTATCAGATTGTAGTTACCCAACCTGTATCAGATTGTAATTTCCCAACCTGTATCAGATTATAATTAACCAACCTGTACCAGATTGTAATTACCCAACCTGTACCAGATTGTAATTTCCCAACCTGTATCCGATGTAATTTCCCAACCTGTATCAGATTATAATTAACCAACCTGTAACAGATTGTAATTACCCAACTTGTACCAGATTGTAATTACCCAACCTGTATCAGATTGTTATTACCCAACCTGTCTCAGATTGTATTTACCTAACCTGTATCAGATTGTAATTACCCAACCTGTACCAGATTGTAGTTACATAACCAGTATCAGATTCTTGTTACCCAACCTGTATCAGATTGTATTTACCCAACTTGTATCAGATTGTAATTACCCAACCTGTATCAGATTGTAATTACCCAACCTGTATCAGATTATAATTAACCAACCTGTACCAGATTGTTATTACCCAACCTGTCCCAGGTTCTAGTTACTCAACCTGTATCAGGTTCTAGTTACCCAACCAGGTTGGGTAATTACAATCTGATACAGGTTGGGTAAATACATGATCAAGATATCCCTGGATCCCCCAATATTGTCTCTACCTTGCTCTGTTGTAGATTATCCGCTCATTCTTTTCCTCGATGGTGTTTCCCATGCCAATGTCTTTAAATAGTTTTTTCATGCTTTTCAAAAAGTCCTCCTTCGTGGCTCCCTCCACTACTGCTGAGATAAGTGTCCAGCCATATGTGGTGTAAAAATACTTTGTTCCAGGTTCTGACAATAGAGGATCATCTTTGAACAGTGACAGTGCTTCAGTCACGCTCTTGTAACGATCCTGGAGTTGTGGAGAATCACAAAGACATAGTTTTTGATTTTGCTCAAACTGTACGTTTAGTAGAACACCTTGCACTAGGCAATGTTTACTCAAAGAAATTAAGACATTGTTTGGTTGATCTGTGATGATGACCTTTATAGTTAAACACATTTGGACATTTTATAACTTTTTGTTGCACCTTTTCATGGTTTTTTTTTATCTAAACCAAAACAGGGTTCACACTGAGAATGATGAATGAAATCCCATAACTTTTCCATGACCAAATGCCTTTTTCCATGAACCAGAAATATTGCGAAATCAAAGAATCCATTTCAAAAGAACAGGCTACTGACACTTCAATTTGACTTTAAATGCCAGTTACGGCTTTTGAACTCTGAAAAGCAGTAGCTCAAAAAAAAATTCCATGTTTTTCTAAGTCCTTAGAAATTTTTACTAATTCTGTGACTTTTGCAGGCCTGGAAAAATAATTTTGAGATTCCATGACTTTTCAGTCACTGTGTGAACCCTGAAAAACATTTCAGTAACATTTCTATACCCTTCATTTTGTCTATCCTTATAAAATACAAAACCTTTTTAACAAGAGAAGAAAATGGGGCAATCAATCAAACTTTCGTTGCTTATCACCTTCTTTCATACCGATCAACACATCAAATCAGATCTTTCTCAAGCATTAATTTGCCTCCATACAAGTTCTTTAAACAAAATAACATGTTAAAACCCCATAGTCCAAAATGACATCCACTTGCATGAAAACTAGACCAAGAGTGCAAGACGCAAAATGTTTACCAATCAAAAGTTATAAACCTTCGGTCTGGCCATTTTGCCCCTGAGAGGTTTTTGTGTAAGTATGTCATTTTGGAACATAAATAAAAGATCTTATTTGAATACCTACATGCAAGTTTAAGCAGTAACTAACATTCTACTCCAAAAACAAACAGTAATTAAGTAGTCTTTAAGGTTTCACTAAAGTCTCTTTAAAGTTTTATACTAAAGTTTTTTTTGATATTCTAAAAAATCATACCAGATGATTTTTTCTTACTTTAATCAAAACTTCTTTTAACAGAACTTCTTTTTTCTGCTTCTCTTCCACTTCTGTTGATGAGTTCTTTCCACTTTTATGCTTTTCTTTCAACAAGAGAGATATTTTTGTAGAAAACACTCAGTGCTTACACAAAAACATAATAGGCTGGTTTTCAAATGGGAGGGTTCGTTAAAGCTACATAGCGGAGCTGTATTTACTTTAGTCTCAAACTGGCACTCTCTACTTGTTTATTTATATATCAGCAAATCCTTTTCATTTTAATTCAGTATTAAAGTAAAGCGCACATGTTAACCTCAAAATTATTGCTTACTTAAAGTGCACTTCATCTATTTCGGATTAATATAAGCGTTCAGCCTGCACTTGGAGCGGATCTCAATAGTGAGCGGGGGGGGGGGCTGGTCAGTATTGAAATAAACATGTTGTAAATGGTACCTATAACTTAACTGTGTTGCTTGTAAATCACTAAATATCATAATCAATTATAACAACAATAATAATGTAATGATAGTAGTTAATAATTTCAATAGCAGTGATGTTCTTAAACACTGTTTAATCTTTGGGACCTTTAAAATTTCATTACCTCTCATGCATGGTCTTTCTATGACCTTTTGACTTTCCCATGATCTTAATTGATTTCCAAAAAAGACTACACAATCATTGTTCTTAACTATCTACCACAACCTTTAATTATTGTTACTGTAGAACAAAAAAGAAAAAGTACAAGCATTTTTAACATCCAGTTATTGTTTGTGTTGAGAGCCCCAAAAACATAACAAATCTATATCTCTGGACAAACCATTTATTTTACTGTCTTTTTCATTGAATCCAATTTTCCTTTCATTAGAGTCTGTTTCTTCGTTTTTCTTCTCTGCCTCTTCGCCCTCTTTCTACGAATTAGAGATAAAATAAAAACAATATAAGTACACAAAATACTTCTTGATAGAAAAAAAACAGATAAACCACATCGCCAACAAAATCCATTTCTTTCACATGACATTTTTCTATCCTGTTTGGTTTCTGCCTCCTTCAAAATACCAACTAAATTTGTCAAACTATAATTTACATGTTGTTCTAAGGTGTAATATGATATTATATTTTTCAGAGAGCCAAAACTTGTCACACATAAACTAGTTCTAAACTCACCCCAACTAAGTCTTGTTGACTGTGTTTATTTTTTTCTTTGGATTTTGTTTCACTATGATAATGCCTAATGCCACCCAAGTGTGACAGCAAGTGTCGAGTTGTCAAGGTTACTGGCACCCCACCATGATGTTTCACTGGGAATGCTGGTACATATTTCTGGACTGGTGCATCAAGATCTATCTTTCCTTGCTCCCACAGTAGGGCTGTAATAAAAGTAAATATAGCGCTAGAAAAAATTGGCCATATTAACAACACATTTTCTACAAGAAATGTATGGCCATTTTGTTGGTGGACAAAAAAGTGACTGTACTAAGAAGAAA
Organism: Hydrozoanthus tunicans; assembly: GCA_026413305.1. Taxonomy (NCBI): domain Eukaryota; kingdom Metazoa; phylum Cnidaria; class Anthozoa; order Zoantharia; family Hydrozoanthidae; genus Hydrozoanthus; species Hydrozoanthus tunicans. Next base: position 21,224 of record JAOBAT010140852.1, read on the forward strand.
ACCATATTAAAGAGGTAATCCCAATGAGGAGTTCCACCATCAAAAAAAAACTTTCGTTAGTGTAATAGCCCATAAAGGTATTGCTAAACAGTAAAACATGGCATGCAACGATGGGCATAACTGAAACCCTTTTGCATAGCCACACAGTGAAATTGTTGCTTGCAATTTGCAGGAAGAGTTCTAATCTGTTTCCTCTTTATGCAAGGTTTCATGCAACAATTTCAAAGGTGATTTAACATGTTGCAATTCTCTCATTGCATGCATCATCGCAGACTTTAGCCATATCTTTAGGTTAGTGCTTAAATCCAGCCACAGAATCTACCAAAGTACTGTAGGAAAATTTAATAGTAATTACTTCAGACTTCAGACTTCAGACTTTATTTGCCATATTAAGAAAACTTACAAGAAATTTGTTGCTACCTGCAAAATAGCTTAAACTAGTCGAGGCGGGCAGCGAACATTATAAATAAACTATTACGTACGTGAGCTGGTATTCAGTTTATATTTTTAACCTTAATCACATAGTTAATTGGAATTTATTACTTTTTGGATTAAAACTGTTGAACTCAAAATTTGAATAACCAAAGAAAATTTCCACGTCTAAGTATGATTTTTAAACAAAAAAAGATTGAAATGCAATCTGGGACTGGTAACCTAAAAAATGTCATAAAATTTTTATTTCAAACAATTTCAAGGGAATAAATCATTGATTTAAGCTATAACAATGTTACTATTGTAGCCAGAATTGAATTTTTTGAGATAAAAAGTATTGTCTATGCTTCATGCCTCGTGCTACGTCATATGTCTTCTGCTACGTCATCATTGCACACTTCAAGTCTAAAAAATGTAACAGGAATGGCGAGAAAAGGTTTTCTTTTTGAAAATTACTGTTATCAAAGGGTTCTACTTTTCATCTAGAACTTAAAAAAATAAGCTTTGTAGGGACTTTAAAAAGCTTACCAACTAATGCCGCGGTAAGTGGTTTGCTTATACTGGCTATTCTAAAAACAGTTTCTGGTGTACATTTCACATTATTTTCCACGTCAGAGTAACCCAGCCCTTCACTCCACACAACTCGACCATCTATACTGACAGCAACGGCTAACCCTGGGGAGCCACATTCTTCCTTCTTTTGTTTTACAATGTTCAGAGCCTTCTCAATAGCTGATGATAGTGTTGGGCCAGTCTTGCGCTTGATGTGGCCGCAACAGCTACATACTCCTAGTTGTTGGCCTGAGTTAGGAATCATCTGAATCATAGTCAAGAAAAACTGCTTTCTAAGGTTTGTTCTAGCTTTTAAACTTTAGTAAGGAACTCAGTGGTGTTTTGCATAAAATGGTTTATTGTTTATCAGATAATGTATCTTCCAAGAACTTAAGGTCAAATAAGTCTTTAAGTCTGATTAAGCCTTTGTCCTACAAATTTGAAAAAAAAAGCGCAGGGGCCCCACTCATGTATTTTGATTAAGGGGGGAGGGAAATTTTAGTCCAAAGGGATTTTTTTGGGTCAATGAAAGACATGAAGATAATCTTGGGCCACAAATTAACATAGGAATTTTTTTGTTTTTTTCTTCACCTCAAATCAACATTAATATATTTGCAGTTTATTTTATGTACTAAAAGTAGTAGGGACTTTTTTGGTAAACAAATTCTGAAGTTGGGGTTCTTTTGGGTATAAAATATATCTAAACTTCTGTCAGGCACCTCCCCTCCCCCTCCCAAGTCTTTAAAAAATTAAATGGGGACCCCCGTGATGACAAGTCTTGGTCGATTCTAACACTTAGAAGGTTGTCTTGGTTTCTTGTAAAAACTTCAGATACTCCTCTCTTAAATCTTAATGGGAGGGGGGGGGGTTGAGTTGACTCCATGGTAGAGGGGTATATGAGTAGTTTTCTCCTGAAACCTGGGTTGTCCCATTTGCTCTACCCCCTCATTCCTCCTCTTTATAAGTCCATTTTAAAAACTACCCAGTTGTTTATCATTAGTGCATGCACTGATTTTTGCCAGTGCATGGCTTTTTTATGCTGAAAAGTTGAGAATATTTCCTCTGTTGCAAAACAATAATTCGAGTGACAAACAATTCAATGCGATGTAGTTTTGGATTTTACAATTATAGTAAGAGATGATGAACATTACATGCTTGGCAAAGAGTTCATAGAAAACATACATGATTAATGAATTTGATTGTAATATTCATTTGAAGGAAATCGATAGTCCATTGGATTAAACCTAAAAAAGTGCCCTCCCTCACCGGAATATTTTTTAAGTGGTCGAAGTTAAAAGAATATCAATATATTTAACTATCCCCATTCTAAGATCACACAATCCATTCATTAGCACTAATATAGAAAATAATAATTTGTTTGGGAAAAATCTTTTCCGAACAGTATTTTAAATTGTTTTTTCAAAAGTTACCGTACCAGCACTTTGATCACGGACCTTCTAATTCAGCAGAGGCAAAGACCGGCTGCAAAGCGGACTGATTCAAATGTATGAAATTAAAAGTAAATTTGAAAAAACTTTGGTAAAAAGGATACAATTTCCAAATTGTCATTCTCGTTGGGTTTGCATTTTGCAATATTTTTGAAGCTTCCCGTTTCATTTTCAAAGTCTCTCGAGTACAGAGTATTGTTAATGTTATTGAAAACAGCTTTCTCTTTCACAAATTTGTCTTGTTGAGTACCCCAAGCCAAGCATCCGGCGCAACCAACACCAATAGCAATCACTCCTACCGTCGTAGCACTTCCATTTCGAGCGGAAAAGGAAGGAAAACGTTTGAGAACTCGCCGGTAGAGCAAGTTTTTTAGTTTATGTACAAGATCAGCCATTTTCTTTTTCTCGTTACCAGTCTCCACCAAAGGGAAAACTCGAGAGGCTGAAGAGAAACCGGAACCAACCTAAAAAAAAGCGAACGCGAAACTGATAAGCCGCGAAAGTGAAAGACTGAGGATATGGCTTCAGTTAAGACCACACTTCGAAAACAGTGTGAAGTCCTTCTTATTGTCAAATCCACTTCACTAGCTAACTAGTGGAAGTCTTACTGAACCTTGTGTGTATAAAACATCTGTACTCCATAACCATTTGACATTTGCAAGGTTTTATCACCAGTGGCAGTGACTGAGTGAATTCAAGAGAAAAAGGTTCCTGTTCACGGTAAAGGTACTTTAGTGGTTGATATTAAACTGACACATTGAAATTTACCTTGTATATAATAGCTGGGCACCAATATTTGTCAAGGGTTTTTCAAAAACGTAGGTTCTTAGGTTGTCGGATGTGCTGTTATTGTACTCCGCGAAGTTCGCCTTTCCAACTCGCGCCAGTTCATTCAAGTGTAAAGACCATAAATGATAACCTTAATACTGCCTTGATATAAGGCTGTAAAAAGTTACCAATGTTGTTTAAGTACAGCGAAGCAAGTAGGGAGTGTTCTTCAAAATAAAACGGCAAAGAAAGTTTTATCAGTGGGGCTGGCCCAGAGGAAAAATGACATTACTCATTAGATTGCATTTATTCTTCTCAGTCTCAGGTTGGTCTGGGTCGTGTCTTCCTGGAAAATTTTGAAAAAAAATGGCATTGTTTAGAACGCTATTATTGCATTTGTTCGAATACTTTATGCATATCAGTACAAATGCCATAATAAGACAATTTCTCCAGAGAACTGGTTTGATGGTTTTTAAATCAGGGCCCCTTGTTACCTTTCAAGAAAATCCTTACTTAAATCCTGACTGTTCCACTGTTCACTTCACACTAGTCATTTTACAACTGTTGGGACTGAAGGCTAACTTTTTTAAGTACTTGCCAGTTGGGCGAGCAGCATCTAGAACCACTCGCCTGACTTTGCCCAAAACAGAACAAAACTAAACGTCTTTGACACAAATAAATGTTTTTCTTTTTTAGTTAAGATTAGAAAGACTTCTTTTTAAGGTCTATATTCAATACAACCGATATACTTCTTTGTCTTCTGCTTTGTTTTTCATCCAGTTGCTTCTTTTTAGCAGCTGGTTCACTTTTATATCAAGGCACAACAACATGAAATCCAAATAAATGTTTTGCTCAAGCGCACAAAAACCATATATCAATCGCACACATGCTGCATGAAGGTTGTGTGTTTGAGTCAAGACAGCTGGCTTGAGAAACAAAAATGGCAGCTTCAAATGGTGGTCTTGTTATTTGTTTTATACAAACTTTTTGTATACTAACAGACTGAATTAGTGACCTTCTCACAATTTCTGCTCACCCAAGACAAAAAATACTCACCATTGGTAACCAGGTAGATGCTAATTTCCAGTTCTTCCTTTGTACGACTTCAGGATGCTTGTTAGTGTAATGTGGTTATCAAAGGAGAACTATGTCACTCCTTATAGCCTTTGACCAAAATAATGTTGACTTTATCCTCTTTTTTTCAACAGCTTGAATCTCAGCCATGGTGCAGCCTGGTCACATCAGTATTTGCCAAGCTTCTTGTAAAGTACGACATGACTCAACTCTACTCGCACTTGCAAACTGTGCTGACAACAAGCATTTTGACGACTGTGGCTTGCTTAAGACAGCACTTTATGCCAAGCTAAAACAGGGATGGAACCCACATACTGCCATTAGTGACCCCAATCCCAATTTTTGTGTTCCCCTTGTTCACTGGGCAAGTGCACTAGGGAAGGCAGAGGCTCTACAGTGGTTGCTCAAAATGAGACTCAAGCCATCAGTACAATGCACAAAGACTCATGAATGCCCTTTACATTTTGCAGTGAAGATGCTATATTGTGTGCGTATGGGGGAAAGAATGTCAGTTGATCACATCACCAACCGATTTAGCTCCATATTGAAAGTCTTGACTGATCATGACCCAAACATCCTCTTCCTAGGCGACCATAATGGTAGTTCAGTATTTCATGCATGCGCAACTAAAATTGTGCAGCAACAAGGGGTTTCTGCAGAACTTGACTTTTATGAGAACTGTTTGAAACTTTTGTTTGAATTTACTGAACAGATTCATAATCTAAAAAGGTTGAATAAGGAAGCAGAAACAATGCATAGCCAGTCACTTGTTTCAACTGCCCTCAATTCTCAAAATGATGAAGGAAATACAATGTTGCACATTCTTGCCCAAAATGACATCTCATATAAGAGTGTTTTGTATGTGGTCGAGAAATTTTCAAAGGATGTTAAAAGACAGTTAAAAAACAATAACCAAAAGACTCCTGTAGAAGTTGCCATCAGCTGTGGTGCCAATAGAGTCGCAGCTTGTTTGAGTGCGAGCCAAGAGGATAATACTCAGAACTTGCATAAGAAACTACCATCTGTCTTCCAGCTGTACACCCAAGATACATGTGACTCAGAAGAGGATCAAGGTGATGAACAGGTTAATGGTGTCTCTAATTCTACCAAAACAGAACAAGAAAAGTTAAATGGAGAACACAATGTCATTGATGATAAATTAAGTACAAAGAGACCAAATCTTTGTCTGAATAGCTTTATCCAAAGACCAGGGTTCTATTGTAGCAGTAGCCAACAAGATGATGAATCATGTAATTATTTGGTTGAAATAAACAGTCATCAACACCCAGCATCATCTCCATCTGTACTGTCCGGTGAAAGTAGCTCCTTCCCGGACGTTATAAACAGCATGAGTATCTCAAGTGTAACCGAAAGAACTGTTGATCCACCTATGAACAGTCAAGACTCACAGCTGAATGGCACTGAGTCTCTTGATGTGCCAAGTTCACAGTCTGAATGTGATGATACTGAAGATGAATCAGTATTGGCTGAAGATGAGAGTGAGGCATCCAACTCTGTGTTGAGAAACTCAGTATGTGACAGTCAAGCAACAAGTTCTATCATTTACTGCCAAAATCTCCACTCCAGTACTGAACAAGAAAATCCAACACTGAATGCTGCCTCCGAAGGAGCCTCTACAAGCCTTGGGTTTGGTACTTCATGTGATGGTAAACAACTTACAATAATAATCATTGCTATGTGTATTTGTTGTTGAGCAAATTTGTTTTGTTTGTAATAAAGACAAAGTGCTACTACATAGTGCAAAAAACCAACATGAATCTTTTTCAACATTTTCTATGTCAACTTACAGATTAGAAAGAGAAAAACCACTTGTAGAAAAATAAATTGTGTAGGAGCTCAGTGTGTGTCTTTTTTTCCTGATGAAGTGAGAGAAAAATCAGCCTGCCATTACAGAGTTGCAAATCACCATATGAAGTCAATGACTTAACTCAGGACAACAAAAACTATGTACATAATGCCAACCATAGGAAAAACAAACCCAAAAATAGTATTGTAGTGATAAAACAATGAAAGAAACCCAATTGGCTTCTCTGTATACAATGTAGTTGATTATTTGAGAGCAGCACGGGTTGAGTCACTGACCCCATATCCGTTGCCTGTGATCAACCAAGCTCAACACAGGTGATTCACTCTCGATTAAAAGTGGACAAAAATACTAGCTTTGAGCTTTGAAAAAATGTACTTCAACAATTTTTATCTCAAAGGTTTGGTAACATGTTTATCTTATATCTCTACTTCACGATTCTGCAAAAAAAAAAAACCCTGGATCTTGGATTTCCACACTAGTAGCACTTTGATAGTGATGATGGTAATGATGTACATAATTATTCGGATCAGCAGTAACTGGCCTCTCAGGGGTTTACTCAAATAGATATGGTAATTTTGCTAAGTCCTGTAAAGGCTTGTT
>JAOBAT010140853.1:0-11576 GCA_026413305.1 Hydrozoanthus tunicans
TCTGGTTGCGTGAAACAGTAGATTTCTCAATGTTAAAGTTCACTTCAGAAGTGCGCCCGTGTAGTCACATCACGATACTGTGTTTAAGTACAATTTTCATGCTGTTATTATTAAACAACCCTTACAATCACAGTGACTTAGCTGCTTGTTCATATGTGTATGGAAATGCTGGCAGTACCTTAACATGTATGAAATTCAGAGGCAGGTATTTGTCAAAAAGATTACCTTACCCTTCCAATGGCAGTTTCAATGTTTTATTTCAAACAAGGAGGCTCATATTATAAATGGGAATATAAACAATGAAGAAAATGCTGAGCGCTTACATTCAAATCAAAGCAGACTCATGTCGGTAGACATCAGTTGCTCTGAGGGAATTGTGTGCAGAAACCATTTCCAAAATTACTGTTTGACACATTTTGGGAAATTTTCGTGTGCAGTTGATTGCTTTCTTGAGCTGTGTTATTCCATATTTTGGACCCACCTTCATAACATTACTAGAAATGAGTTTTTTGACATAGTTTATGAATCATGCAATGCGAGACAAAACTTTGGTGCAGTGGACATTGTTCGAGAGCCTGTATGGTCTTCAATCAGAAACCAATCCCCTTCTTTTTATGGAATGACTGCTGATGCTGTCTTCAGTGATATTTTCCCAACGAGAACTGTGGGCAATTTGAGTGATGACTTGAAATCATTTTTCCTCATTCAGCAAAGAAGTCAAACAAGTTGTTCATTGTGTGCCAACCACATAGTGAAGATTGCAGGCATTATTGTGCTCTACATAATCTGCCCAAACTTAAGGTCCACAGATTTTGAAAATTATGTTCCAGAAGCCGTTCTACCTAATACTGGGGCTCTTTATTGTGAGATATGTGACAAACAGTCTGGGGATATTCCTACAATACAGCATTTTGTCACAATGCAAAGGTTTTTGATGACTGAGTTGTCACATGATTGTATTAATATCATCCAATTTCCACTCAATATGGATGTGTTGGGGAATTTCTATTCATTGAAAGCTGTTAGACAAAATTTATCTAACTTGCCTGAAATTTCACTTTGCTCTTTTCAAAGCCCTACGCTTGTAAAAAGTAGTACCAGAGAGGATAATGAATTTACAAAAAGAATTGAACGAAATGCATTTGGGAACGAGTACATGAGTCAGAGAAAGAACAATAAAACTGAAATTGAGAAAGACACACATCACAAAACGCAAAACATATTCATGAAGGATTGCATTAAAATTAAATTAACAAACTCCAATGATAGTGATAAACACAGAAGAGCTGAGTATATGAAAGAATATAGAAAGCGCAAGAAATTAGATGACATGAATGTAAGTCAATTAGAGAGCGATAAAATAGTACACAAAGTTTGCAATAAACTCAACAGAGCAGAGTACATGAAAGAATATAGGAAGCGCAAGAAAATGGAATGTAATTCTTATGAAACTCGTACCCCCTCCCAAAAAGAGAAAAAAGCTGAGTACATGAAGGGATATAGAAAGCGAAAGAACATTGAATGCAATAATCATGAAGCCCAAACTTCCTCAAATAAAGGAAAAAGAGCTGAGTACCTGAAGGAATAAAGAAAGTGCAAGGAAATGGACGATACCAATGTAAGTGAATCAGAGAGTGATAAAATAACACATCGTGTTTTTGTCTCAATTTGAGAGTCAACAAAATGGACCTATACATAACCAGAAATGGGCAATTAAGAACATGCAAGCTTTTCAAAACGCAATGAAATTCAAAATTTACAGGTGCGAAATCTGTCTTGAGGCATGGCCATTGAGTGAGAAATCTAAAGTAAAAGTACCATATATTTGCTCAAGATGTGCTCGTGACAAAAAAAACTGAAAAAAATTTCAGTTCAAAATAATGATCCCTTCTCAAGTACCCTTACTCAATTAGAAGAAATGTTAATAGCACGGGTTTTCCCAGTTATCTCTGTTTATACAAAACCTGATGGGCAAAAAGCATACAAAGGTCATTGTATTAATTTTTCTCAAGATATCCAGGAACTAGCAGATTCACTGCCAAGATACCCAAACGATCTCCCAGTGATAATAGTCTCTGTTATTGGTAACGATAACATTTCCAATGACCTCATAGTGAGACGCCAAAAAGTGAGTTCTGCTCTGCGTTGGTTGGTTCAGCATGTATAAAGAAATCACTACAGGTTATGAGTGTTTAGAATTCTTGCCAGATGAAGGAATCCCACAGGGTCTGGCTAAAATCAATGTTAGCGAAAACTGTCAAGCTGATGAAATTGACCCAGACAGAGGTACTATTGATGTTGACGACATACCATTGAATGAAGAGACAGAATTGAGTAGTACAATTCTTACTCCAATTCACCTGAAACCACAGAAGGAACTGATAACAGATGAGTTACTGCAGGAAAAAAAAAGATGAGCTGGCCTCCACGAAATGCTAGTCCTCTCAATGAATTTAAGATTGAATACCTTGCGAATATGGCGTTCCCTACCTTATTTCCAGATTCCAAGGGAGACCCAACAAACAGTGCAATCATGCGAGATCTCACTTTGGGAAAAAAAATAAAGCATCTCATTAAATTTGCCGAATATTCTGATGGAAAATGGATGTATAGGTTCGCTAGCTATCCACGCTTTGCCTATTGGTCATTCAACATGATTCAAAGGCACAGGCTTCTTAGTCAAGGAAGTATTTTTTAAAGCAAAATCCTGGTGAAGCAAAACTTACTGTAGAACAACTTCAACAGATGCTTTTAAGTACTAAAAAAGTGATAATGTTTATAATATAATGCTTATGCATTATGCCAAAAATTTAACTGGTAGTAATAGCTACTGGCACAAAAGAGGATTTACGTGCGACTACTGCACAAGTAGGACCTCCTACAATATTTTTTACTTTGTCTTGTGCAGAATACCACTGGCCTGAATTTCCTAATCTTATTGATTCACGATGTGAAATCTTTCCACCTAAGATCAGACTGCAACATGTCCTTCAGAATCCTCATCTACTATACTAGCTGTTTACTGAACGCAATGTTCGTTTTGTTAAATCGTGGTTGAAAGAATAATTAGGAGCAACATGGCATTGGTTTAGATATGAATATGCGGTTCAAAGGGGATCTATTCATTGTCATGGAGCTGCCAAACTACAGAATGACCCAGGACTTTGTAAACTTACTGAGGTGGCACTGCAGGGCTTTTTGGCATCAAAATACATTGATGAAAACCACAGCCGCCTTTCAACGGAAGAACGGAAAGAACTCGAAAACAAGGTAAAAGAAAGGAAACAGACAGAATCTATTGTTTGCCCATATGTTGACTTCTTATTGTCAACTTGGAATCCCTGCTCACCTGAAGAAGGCTGGTCCAAACCAGATACCCACCCTTGCCAAAAATCCTATCTCTCTTTAAAAGATGATCAAAAGGAAAATGTCGGTCCCTGATAGTTACTGGCACAGTGTCAATGAGATGTTTGACGAATCAGAACTAAATTCTGTAGCAGACGACTCAAGTTTTTTTTCTTTTAGAGCCGATACGATGTCCTCGCCCCAGCAAACGAAAGGTAAGATTATTTTTATGGCCATTTTCAATTAATCCCTTCTATGGTCTCAACAGTCACCAAGCCCAACATTGCAACCATATGGTTGCCAATGGTGACTAGATTTTGAGCTACTCACCCCATAATGTCCTCAATTTGTCAGTTGGTCAAGTTTATGACTGCAGTTGCTGTTTGGCAACTGGAATTGGCATCTGACAAATACAATACATTATTATACAGTTGTCATCATTAAAGACCATTTAACTCCTTGTGAGGCATCAACCTAGCTTTCATTGGTCATGTTAAATATACATTAAAACACCGAGACCAATTATAAACCAAATAACAACCTCTTAAGCCATATCATTATGTTACCTTAATTCCAGGACCAGGATTTAAATGTAGCTAACAGAAAGGTAGAATACTACTATCCAAGTAATAAAGCTAAACAAATCTATTTAATAACCATAGTAACTGTCCATAAGGTAGCATTTTCTGTTCTACTTTTCGGGAGCCTGGACCAGTAGCCGAGTATACACCTAATTGAAAAAAGGTTGCTTTGGAAAACGAAAAATGGAAAACGTAGCGCCTATTGTATCAGTACTGTACGCATGATTGGTTGCACATGGTTGGTATGCAAACTACCACAGAACCAAGTATTTTAGGTTTTCCATTTTCAGTTTTCTAAAGTAACCTTTCTTCATTTAGGTGTATTCTACTTTGAAAACAATGAACCAATATTTTGCCCCTTAAGAGTTTCGTTTAGCATGTTTCCATACAAATTGAGCTGGTAGCAACTAAATAACGATTTTGAAAACATAAAAAAAGATAGTGTTGCACATGGGTATTACACTTAAGCAGGTCTTGGAGCAAACATCGCAAAACCAGTTTACTATAAATATGATTACTTCACCTTTTTATCCTTAGGGGACAACCAGGCTGCCATTGACTCCACAGTGAGCCAAGTAAAAAAATGCAAACCGAACCAGAAGGTCAATCTAACTGGAACTGTGTCCATGGGCACGGACGAACTCAAGGAGGTGTCAATAAGACGAACACAAGAAAAGTCGTTTGTCAAAGAAGATTGTGTTATTGAGGATCAAACTGGGGCTATAGCCTTTCACATCAGGAGTCCCATTCTCAAACAGCTCGAAAATGGAAAGACCTATCTTTTCAAGAGTCTCACGGTCAGAGTTTTCCAAGAATCGACCTTCCTGTCAACTTCCCCGTCAATCAAACTAAGCTGCGCTGTTCAGTGTGTTGAGGAAATTTCAGGGCCCAAACTACTTCTTAACCGTGAGCAGGTGGTGAAAGCGCAGCAACTAAAGTTCGTTTCAAAACTTCAGGTTTTCAGTTCTTGCCAAATTTGCCACAAGAGACTTAATGTTTTGTTGGATTCTGTGAAGTGCCAGCAGTGTGGAACACGACAAAGAACATCCAGATGCAAAAGAGATGCAACAAGGATGCATTCAGGATGGGGATAATGATCTTTAATTGTCCGCCTTCAATGGCCACGTGATAAAGCTACTAGAGCCTTCAGCTACTACTTTGCACGACAGCATTGAAGATATTGAAATGCAGCTCATGACAGTAAAAGACATCATAATTAGATATGATGTCAGCGAAACACTGTCGTTGACCTATCTTTACATGAAACCCAAGCCACAGAAACTACAACACCTGTCAAATCAACGGATATCGTTGAAACTTCTTTGTAAATCCAAACTGGTGGCGAACAATACAACAAAAGAGACAACAATGTATTCATAGATACAAGTGTCTGCAGTGTGAAAGGCGACAAAAAGCGTAAAAATTATGTTGCATTTAACATGGGAATACTGACCTGTGGCTATATACCATCAACAGCCTGTGATGAACCTGTTAAAACGTTCAGTTATGTTTCTCTTGTTCAGTTACAACTTTGCACGATGGCATTGAAATATCGTTGATGAGAGTACAACAGGCGTAGTCATTAGATTCGAAGTCTGCCAAGTGTTTACCAAATCACAAATTGTTGAGATTTCTTTGTAAGGCGACACCCTGGCTCATGACATGTGTGGCATAGGCCTTAATTCCATACATTTATATTGTTATATTTTTGAAGTGTGGCATAACGTAAATTCTTTGCGGAAAAGAAACTCTTGGACCTTTCAGAATACGGAACTATCTGACGGTTTCCAATTGATAAAGATAATAGTTCAGTTCAGGATAATTGTTACATGAAATTTATTACGTTATAAAACCTTGAACCTAAAGAATATAGTTATTGGTATTTCATAACAAACTCCGTGTTTGTTTACTTTTGTGAGATTTCTTTTCTTCGGTTTCAATGCATATTTTACCAATTTTCTCTAAAAGAACCCAAGATATAGCGCGCCTGTTTTGACAATTTTTGGATGAAATTTAGCATCTTTCTTGCATCCTGCTTGAATTGAAAATGAAAGCACGCACACTATCCTTGATATATATTGTATAGAAGGGTTCTAATAGCTCGCTGTATCAGCTTTGTAAGGTAACTCCAAAGTGATTACCCAAGGTACAAGAGATTCCACCTTCTCATTATTCTGACAATGACACAAAACGCGACCAGCCAAACGAGCTTCTGCTGTGCGTGACTGTGTGTCAGTAAACGATCCAAAGGTGGAAAAACGATTAATTTTAAAACAGGATCGATTCCTCTACACCTAATTTGTACTTAATGATTACATGACCAGTTTCTTGGAGGACCATCTTGCTCGTTGGCACTTTAGCGATAGCTACTGTTAGTTTATAAAGTACTTAGCATTAGAACTTAAAACTAATGTCAACCTCCAGCTGATTAATCTATAACAGTTGTGGTCACGTGATCAGGAAATACAAATTCATTTTAACAAAGGTTAAAACTGCGGGGGCAGCTTTAGTGTAAACTATTACTAGTTACGTTGAAAAGGAGTTAAGCGAAAAAGTACTGAAAAAGCAGCGACGTAAAACAATGCAGAAACACTGCAGAAAAGATTGTTTGCTAACAAATACTCTACAAAGTTGTTTAGCAAAAACAATTTAAAAAATGCGATATAAAACAATGCAGAAACACTGCTCTTTCGACTAATTTGCGAACTTATCGTCATTTGCAAATTTATGCCCACAGGTTTACCGATTTTTGCGACAATGATGCTGTATACACGTATTGCCTATACTGTTTGTCCTGAATAGACATAAATGCTTTTATAAAATCTTATACGAATATTAAACGAAAGCGCGTTCTTGACACGGATACAAACTTATATTGATATAAACATACTCACAATGTGATCGTCATCTCGAGGCAAAACAAATGTTGGAGCGAAGATTTCCTGTTAAAAACATTTATTTTTACAAAAGTTCTGGCAGCAAACAGCGGTACGTATAAACACAGACATTTCAGAGATCAGAGCAGATAAGTTTCACGTTGTGATATATCAAACCGTGCAGAAGAAGTTAAATCATGGTTTGAAAGTAAATTGCTTGTGTTGACACGAGGGACTGGGTCGGCGTCCAATATGGCCGTGCATTTGTGTTGCTCCTCGAAGGCAACAGAATAGATCGTAATCAGTTGTATTTTTCAATATTTTTTGTAGTATATAGTACTTTTGTGATGGCCTCTGTTACACGTGAGCAGCTTGTTAAAATCCTAGATGAGAAACTAGCGCCTTTTAAACAAACTATTATTGAGTTGAAGAAGTCAGTTGACGAAGCACATGAATTTGCGAAATTTGCGAACAAACAATACGAGGATATGAAGAAGAAAGTCGCTGCCTATGAAGAAGAGACCAAGAATATCAGAACGGAGAATGTGGTACTAAGAAGGACTTTAGATAATGTGGAATGGACGCTCAAGTCGATACAGAAATCCTACAACGACCTTGAGCAATATGGGCGCAGAGAATGTGTAGAAATTCGTGGAATCCCGCAACCCGGTGATGCTTCTGAAGAATCAACAAATGATATTGCCAAGACAGTTGGGAAGTTAATTGATGTAAATATCGAGGATAGTGACATTTCTGTAAGTCACCGGATCCCGATCAAGAAATCGTACGCGAACAAGGTCAAAAACCCTGGTCCAGCTGCTATCATCGTCAAATTCACGAGGCGGGACAAGAAAGACGAACTATATCGTGCTCGTACAAAGCTGAAAAGCGTGAAAACCAGAGATCTGGGATTTCCAAGTAATAACCATATCTATATTAGTGAGAGTTTGAGGGCACAAAATCGGAAATTATTCAATGAAGCATTACAAGTAAAGAAAAATCAAGAATATAAGTACATCTGGACTCTAAATGGTCGTATTTACTTGAGAGAGAACATGGAAGCACCAATTATCGGAATCAGCTGCTCGGAAGACCTGGACGCTATCTGAAGCTGTGAAAAACAAGCTAAGTGTCTTACATGGTTACTATCATACAAGATTCAAGTGCAGGTCATGGGCAAAGAAAATATCATCTACAGTTAAAACTTACTATGTTATAAGTAAAGGAATCATGATTGGGTATGTAAATAATCACGAAACTAATATGTAAATATCAGTATAAGTGTAAATGACTGCTCAACCTGCCCTAAATGTCCTGATGTCACCTTCAGAGAATCTGATGATAGAACCAGTCTAAATGAGTACTCTGCTTTACCGTCGCTAACTATAAGAAATGCTGATAATGCTTGCCATTTGACTAACCTAGATGCTGATTTAAATATGCCTGTTGATTGCAACTTCAGTTACTATATCCCTCATGGCTTCCATAGCAATCCTAATATTTCTGACTGTTTTTCCAGTAATGGTGCATTTTCTATACTTAATTCTAATATAAGAAGTTTATCAGCAAATCTGGATAGTTTGTATAGCATGCTAGTAGAATTATATTTTCCTTTCTCAATGATTGGAATAACTGAAACTAAAATTAAGGTTGATCAACAACCTCTAATTAATATAGATTTGCCTGGGTAATCTTTTGTTTCTCAAAATACCCTCTCTGATGCCGGGGGTGTTGGATTTTATGTCAAAAATGATTTACAATTTGATATTCTTTCTGAATTTTCAACATCAACCTATTGATTATGAAGCTCTTTGAATTGAAGTACAAACAATTGTGGTTCAAATATACTCTGTGGTATAATATACAGACATCCAAATGGCAATCTTGGAAATTTTTTAGAGTACCTGAACTCATTAGCAGACAGAATAACTCGAGGAAATAAGCACTCTGTAATCTTAGGTGATTTTAATATAGACCTTTTAAAGATTGAATCCCATCAACAAACTGATGAATTCCTGAACAGCATTGGATCACACTTTTTTCAGCCTCATATTTTACAACCCACAAGAATTACTGATCACTCTGCTACTTTAATTGATAACATATTCTTTAACTCTC
The DNA here is from genome assembly GCA_026413305.1 of Hydrozoanthus tunicans. Taxonomy (NCBI): domain Eukaryota; kingdom Metazoa; phylum Cnidaria; class Anthozoa; order Zoantharia; family Hydrozoanthidae; genus Hydrozoanthus; species Hydrozoanthus tunicans. The sequence goes on from JAOBAT010140853.1 coordinate 8,921, forward strand.
TAGAGCATTTTACAATCAGTGGCAATATAATATACGATAATACAGATCATCTACCAAACTTCCTAATATTTGATAAACTTTCCACTCTGCCGAATAATATTAAGTTATATAAAAGAGACTATTCAAGATTTAATCAACAGGACCAGATAAATGAATTCCAATCAATTGACTGGGGGACTGAATTGTCAGCCAATGTTGATCCATCTACTATGTTTAGCAATTTTTATGAAAGAATATTTGCAATCATTGATAAACATATTCCCATCAAGCAATTATCGAAAAGAGAACGTAAACTAATTTCAAAGCCTTGGATTACCCCTGGAGGGTCTACTCTTTCCTAACCTTTTTGAAATTATTCAAACCGAGTTCTCAATTTTCCTTTTAAAGTAAAACTGATGAACTGGAGCCATTTATTCTGCATCTGAAACTACAACCAGCTATATTTACAAGTTACTTTCTCAAAAGGGTTTCCAGCTTGTTAGCTTGAATAGTTAGGCAGAGAAACATCGTTAGTCTGGTTTGTTGTATTGTCTCTAACTTCGCTTAAGTCTTTCGAATCGAGTGTGAGTCTCGCGCTAAAGCAAGTAATTTTCACGCCACACGATACTATAAGCAATCTTTTGAAAAGTAAGTCTACAATTTTTTTTCTATACAAATAACTGCGTATTCGATACTATCTCACTCTTTCGAAGAGCCGCGAACGTGGGAGAAACATAAAACATTTCAAAGAGGAAAATAAAAGATGAGAATTTACTTACCTCCAAATCAGCGCTCGATAAAACCTCGATTACGCATGGAGATTTAAACTTTCGAGCATGCTTTAAAGCTTTTCGCTGTTCGGCATGACACAAACGCGTCTCTCGGCGAGAGAATTAAAAAAACTAACGTGTGCGTAGACAACATTTAACGACAAAAACGGTGAACCAGTTAGGACAAAATCAAATTTATGGAAAGCTGTGCAGCAGTGAAGATATACATGGTTATTTTCCCGAAAGAGTTCTGTATTGGCTGTTTCACTTAGCGCGTCCATCTTAAAATGATTGATGATGTAACGAACGGATTCGATAATATACTTCAACGCAAAGGATCATGGGAGAGGTGCCCAATCCTCCTTTGTTTCTTGTCTTGTGTTTTCCAGTTTTGTTAGAAAAACTTGCTAAATAAAATAGACAAGGGTTGACATTAAGATTAAGTTTTAACTTCATTCATTAAATTATATATACAAAGAATAACTAGGTTTAATTTTTCTCTGCATCCTTAATGAAATTTAATCATTTTTTACAAGAGCTTCTAATTTGTTTAAGTCCTCATGAATGAACATCAAAGTCATAAACATCAAAATGCTATATTGACCTAAGTTCTTCTCAAGACTTAATATTTTAAGTTATTCTACTATATTTTTCACTTGAAAACCACTAATGTTATGAACATTTTTTGATGTATTTGTAGAGTTTATCCTATTTTATGTATTTTTGACAGCACTTTCATTGAGCTACAAGGCTGACTGTAAATGAACACCTTGGACATGTCTAAAGATTACTAGGCATTGTAAACATAGTTTTTTGTCATTTGTCTAATTGTTCGTATTAAGAATTACGTGCGCAAGCGTATAAGTGCACTATTAATTACGTCACTGGGTTTAATGTATTGTAATTAAATTAACTTCATTCAAGTTTTTCATCTGTTCAATAAAGAAGTTAACGTTATCCAGAAGGAAAGTCTACTATTTTTAACAGGTTATGGGCCCAGAACCTACTCTGTAACTGTGAGGTATGGAAGAAAAGTGGTCCATTGATAAACTGAATGGAGAGAACTGGTCCACGTGGAAGTTTCAATTGAAACATTTACTCCTGGCTAAAGGATTGTGGAGTTTGGTGGACGGTTCTGAAACCTTAAAAGGCGATGCTTCAGCGGAACTTTTCGCCAGCTTTTAGAGCAAGCCTTGCAATAATTTTGGCACTGTTGCACTCCCGGATTGGACTGCAAGTTGCAGGAAAAGTTTCTTGATGTAATTGTAAGTTTGTAACATCGCCTCAGACTTCGGTTCAAACTATATATTATTTTTCCTTAAGTTTAGCTAGGTAGATTCTAATATCCGATAGATCTCTTGTTTACAAACACTTACCAATCCATTATATCAAAGTGGGTCTGATCCTCTTCAAGAGGTTGAATAACATTACAACTTGGACAGAAGAACTCGCTCCGTGGCAAGTTTGTTATGTCAGCATCGCATTTCCAGCACACTCGTACTTCGTGAGTACATTTAGTACAACAACACGAAGAAGCCCCTCTTTTACTAGGCGATCTATAGAAGCTGGAAACTGAAGTTACTTTTAAAGTTTTAAAAGTCTGTGATTTTCCCATCTGGGGTAACTTTCGAAGTAGAAAACACGAGCTGCAAATTAATGCTCTGGCGGTCGCCATGTTTCAAATTTGCAGGCCTGGCAGCGAAGTCTCGTCGCTTTGTTGTTGAGGGGGGAGGGGCTAGGACAACTTTGCTTGCCAGCTTCGATTTTCTTAATTCATAAAATTAGGGAAGAAGTCAAAACAATGGTATTTTTAAGGAACTCAATTTCGTTGAGGGAGGTGGTGGGTGGCGGCACATACCCCCTACCCCACCCCTCCCCACTTTTTCAGAGCTCAATTTCTCAAAACC
>JAOBAT010140864.1:0-11574 GCA_026413305.1 Hydrozoanthus tunicans
GAAGAAAACTACTTTTTTGCATTATTTTTTCTGATATGTCTTCGAGAGCTCAACATTCACTAGAATATGACAAAAATCTGTGAACATTTTAAAATTTATAATATGCGCAGTAAAGATGCGCAATGCAAAACAGTGATATACAGGTGATGGTTAAACCATAAGCTGATATCGACAAACGTCACGACCCGACGACATGATTGGCGTGATTAGCGACTCACAACCTTTCATCACTCAGTGAAAGTTGTGATCGCACAGGTTTTAAATCAGATTTTAGCTGGCTTTTTACGTAAATAGGCAGCTATCTATTTTATGTATTTTTGACATTCCCACGTTTTGTGCATATTAGCTTGCATAATCTCATACCCTCCTGATTAAAAACAGTGTCCAGTCTCAAGTACAAAAGTTGCTGGGGTTTCTTGTTAAAGATGTTAAGGGAAGAGGCAGCCTTGATATCGTCAGGTAACGCGTTCTACATGTTTGCTATCCGCTGGAAGAAGAAGTCTCGGAAGGTTGAGGTCCGCGGGATCGTGTTTTGTCTAAGATAAGGGAAAAGGTCCAAACAACGGTACTTCCTAGGAGCCCAATTGAGGGGGTAGGGTATGATGTACCGCCACCCACCACCTTTTTTCAAAATTGCTGAATTTCTGGAGCAAATATCATGTTAAATAGATATTGATAAAGTGCTTGCACCAACGCCTTGTTTATGAAGAGAGAAGTCCATAATACAATAACAACCAATTCCCCTAAATCAGGTTTTGAGAAATTGAGCTCTGAAAATGTGGGGAGGGGTGGGGTAGTGGGTATGTGCCACTACCCACCACCTCCCCAGACAAAATTAGGTTCCTTAAAAATACCATTGTTTCGACTTCTTCCCTAAAGCCTAGTGGTGCCACCTCTTTTGCGACCGTAGCAGAAGTTGACATAATTGTTTATGTCAATAGCGATTTCGTTCATTTTGCATTTGTAGAAAAACACAAGATCAAAATATTCGAACCAATAGTTTAGGGGTAACAAGTTAAGAACAATCAGGAGCTCTTTATAACTTAGATCTGAGTTTTTGCAGATGAACTTTGTCGCCCTACGAGGTTAACGTACCCTAACCCACCCAGTATAAAAAAGAAATATGTTAGCCACTCTATTTTACACCCGAAATATACAAAAAATGGAAAAAGACTAAAAGAGACGAGAAAAAAAATCAAGTAAAACCAAAAATTAACACTGACAGGCAGAAAAGACATTTGCGCGTCTGCACTTTATGCATATCAGCTTTTAAGTTCTTAAATTGTCCTGATTAAAAACAGAGTCCAGTCTCTGATAGAAATGGTCTTTAGTTTCTTTTTAAAGGTGTTAAGGGAAGATGCAGCCTTTATATCGTCGGTTAACGCATTCCACATGTTTGCTATCCGCTGGAAGAAGGAAACTCGGAAGTTTGTGGTCCGTGGGATCGTATTTTGCCTAAGATAAAGCCCAGTGGCACCACGTCTTGTTCGACCGGAACAGAAGTTGCCATATCTGTTTACGTCGATACCTATGTCGTTTGTTTTGCATTTGTCCAAATATTCAAGCCAATAGTTTAAGTTCTTTTAGCATATTTTAACCTTTGTTACCTTGTAAAAGTATAAAACATCGTACGATTTGTGAATAAAGCAGAATTTTGAAACTATAGAAAAACGTGCGGGCTATAAAGAAGAAATTCTAAGCACAACGATAACAATAATGATAAAGACAAAAATAATAACAAAAAAGTATAATAATTACAATAAACGATGAACTAATAATAATAATTACGTGATATTAAAGACAAGGAGAAACGTGGAAAAAAATCCGGGCCACAGATGGGATTTGAACCCACGACCCATAGAGTCTCCAGTAGCTCAGCGGTTAGAGCATCCGACTAGAGTACGGAGGGTCGTGGGTTCAAATCCCACCGGGGGCTCGGATTTTTTTCCGCGTTTCCCCTTGTCTTTAGTATCACGTAATAATGACGATGATAAGAATAATAACAAATTGAGTAATATCGGCTTTGCAGCACTAGTAGCACTTTTATTCACTTTTAGTGAAAAATACATCAACTTGTCTTTTGCTAACACTTTAAAGTGTAGACAAACGATCGTCGTCTCCTGTGCTGGAATATGGTGAACTACATTTGAAGGTCAGTGTTTGCTACACGCGGAGTAGAAATTCTTAAGTCGGGTTTTGAGATATGTTTTCTCTTGGTAAACAATTTTAAAATTGCCTAGATATGAACGGAATGGTTGGTTTTCCTAAGTACTGCAGTCAAAGGGAAATCCCCTCAGCTTACCTTTAAGGTACACACAGTAAATATATATTTTTTCCAGCTAACATTTCGTTGTATTAAGGTGGTAAAAAAAGAGTTGAAAGTAGAAAAAACTAGCAGTTTTTACTTTGTCACAAAAGTCAAATTGCTCCATGAAAACAAGGATTTCGTTAAAAACTCTAGATTTCTTGCTTTGCTACGAAGTTTTAATTTGGTTGCATTTTTCCAGAAGGATTAAAATGTCTGTTCTATAGTAAGAAAGAACCGACGGAATGAAGAAAAAGAAAGTAAAGTAAGTTTTATCTTCGTAGACTTACTAAAGGAAAGCTTTCTCAGTCGAAGTAGTAACTCGCTTAAGGCTAATTAATGTAAAATGAGCTAGATTTTTGACTTCTAAATTTTCCATTGTAGAAAATGACGTCATGGTGAAGGCAAGAAAATGGCTATATATATAGTCGTTTCCATCATCCCTTGACTACTAAGTAACTGCTCCTCGTCTAATCAAGGCTCGTCAGGTCGAGGCTGCTCTTCCTCTTCCTTTTCCTTTTTCTTGCCCATAATGCGTTTCGATACGATTGCGACGCAGGCAATTCCAATAAGTGCGCCCGCGATGCCAACCCCGATGGCGACCGCTAGAGCCGAAGACTGTGTCTTGTTATCAAGTTCAGACTAAAAGAAAAGCACATATTTTTTCATTTAAATTATCAATTCAGGAGGATTTGCCCACTAAGTGATCACAGTAACTGAGCAATTGTCAGTAAAAAAGGGATAATACTGAAACCGTTTTTAACTATTAAACGCTTAGAAGTTGATGCGACGGATACAATCCAAGAGCAAAACTTGCTGTGGGCTGACAGTTCCCTTCATACTCAGATAACTCGGAGTAGGACAGGTTCATGCGTAGAAAATTCCCCACGTGATCATAGTCAGTTTATTTTGGGCAAACCAGAAAGTTTTAAATGAAAAAATTCAATAATCAAGACCTAAAATGATAGGGGAAAATCTTGAGCCGGAAACCCAGTCAGACAAAGATTATTACTTGTTCTTTTTTGAACATTTTGCAAACCTGTGCTTTTTGTCAAATCACACTTAAAACTTTTGGCATTATTTCTTTCTTGGGTATGCTATTTCATCCTAGAGGCTTTAAACTTGACTCTGAAATGGCCCCCACTGAAGTACTTGTCAATATCACGGTACCAAGAGATTTTACAACATTTCAATTACGGCATTTGACATCACTCCTTAGTAAGGCTCTATACGTCAACGAGAACCAAGTCAATCGGCTGACCCCCCGTTTCCAGGTCCTGTACCGGTATCTTAGTGACATTCTGTAACTTACCCCTTTGTTGACACCATTTACCAGCTCCTTGCCAACACCTTCGTTGCCATTGCTGAGTTGGGTCACAACACCTTAAAGGGCAACGTAAAAGAGCAAGGTTGCCAAAATGTTTTAAGATGCGTCAGCTTCATTCTTAAATGACAAAAGTTGCATACAGAAGTGACAGAGATAAAGCAGCGCAAACAAGCGAAATGCCCTTTTTACTTAACCAGACTTACTGAATGCGTGCAAATTTTATTCTAAAAACAACAATCAGAAGCCTGGAGAAGTTTTAACGTCAAAAACTAAACTAAACTTAAACTAACTTTATTTATTGTCTTTAGGATGGGAGTGGTTGCCCATTCTCCCAAGCCAGTGGCTTTTGTTTAGTCGCTCGACGGCACAGATCTCGGCGTGACAGTCGATTTTGACAACTTTCATGTCACCATTAATCCTCAAATGTGGTTGGCTTCGAACATTACATGCGCATGAATTAGGGAACTGGAAAGAAATAGACTAGCTGGTTTATAAAGATATAGTCAATTCTTAAAGTTTAGCCAATCAAATCAATGATTTAACTGAGCATCGCAACTTGCACCTTTTTATGTTCCATGGCCGTTGACTGGCCCAGTTCTTACCCGAATTGTTACTTAAATTTGATGGACGAAACAACATCATGGTTTAATGCTAACATGTTTCGAGGCGTCCCGCCTCTTCTTCAGAGTGTGGCTGTTACCTAATTGAACTAAATGATTTAAATACATTCTAAAGACAATGTAAAAAATACTGTGATATTAACTAAATCTCCAAGGAGAGATTAACATGCATAACTTGATGGTTTAGATTTGGTTTAACCCATTTTATATGCATTGCTTCTTTTAATTTGATCGAAAAGCTATTTCCATGGTCTATTATTTCGAAGCTCTCGCTAGAACGGGCTGCTCGGTAAGGATGTAAGAATAAAACTAGTTTACAGCACCTACAAAATCATTAACATGTTGAACTCGGTAAAAGACCCTGTCCCTAAGGAGCTCCGGTCGCATGTCGTATACAAATTCACATGTGCAAGCTGTAATGCTTGCTATGTCGGGGAAACCCGTCGACATTTCGGCACACGCGTTCACGAGCAGGTCGTCTCACGTATTTAAACACCTTATACAATCAGAAGAATGCCGAGCGAGTGCTTCGAAATGATAGACCATGGAAATAGCTTTTCGATCAAATTAAAAGAAGCCATGCATATAAAATGGATCAAACCAAATCTAGTTAATATCACAGTATTTTTTACAATGTCTTTAGAATGTATTTAAATCATTTAGTTCAATTAGGTAACAGCCACACTCTGAAGAAGAGGCGGGACGCCTCGAAACATGTTAGTTTCGTAGCATTAAACGATGATGAAACTGAAGAATGTTGTTTCGTCCATCAAATTTATCATACTTCTTCTGCTAAATCGCCCAATTGTTACTTAATTTGGAAATAATAATTTGGAAAGAAAGTAGTATGTTATGCGAACAAAAGACGACATTAAGTAGCCTTTCTCTACCCTATGTATAAGGTGGACAGCTTCATATTCGCTCTTTGTATAGTTTATATGATTCCCGAATTAGACCGAAGCGAACTTTATAATATATTTATTAGTTATAATATATTACAAATATTTAGTGTGGTCGCACCTTTCTTATCTGAAGATTTTGCTTTTGTATTGGAATCAGTATCTGTAAGATAAAGGACAGGACGGTCAGATTGGTATCATTTTCTTCGTACAACCAATGCCTGCTCGACGTTTCATACCACAACTATTACACTGTGTGCCTTGGATACACTGCCATACATAGAGGATCTACCCTAGCCGCGCGAGGATACGAACTTAAACTTAGACTTAGAGCTGAATACGATATTTAATCTTCGAGTGCTGAGAGATACTTTCAGCAAGAGAAGATAAAACTCGTATCCCTAACCAATCATGTATTATTCGGTTTGTTTTATAGAGACTGATTAAATTTCTACTTAAAACACAACTTTTTTGAGAGAACCGTCAGCGAGCCTATGCGGGACACTCCTTTGTAATTGGCTTAACATGTTAGTAACCATGACGACACCAATACCCTCGCACGTGCACGTGAAAGATGCAAATGGTTTCTTCACTGTGCGCGATGAAGATATTATATTTTAGTAAACGGAAAAATCTTGGTACTTTACAGTATCTATAAAATAAAAAGATTTAACTCACTCGGAGCGTAGTAACAGTAGACCAGTTTTAGAATCCTGTCTTTTCGAGCCGCGTCGTGGACGACCTGAGACTTGCTGTTGTAGATTATACTCTCTTCTTTTGCGGTAGTACCGCTGACCTGCTGGCATTTACCATTCTCATATGAATATAGGTAGAACGGGCTGTCTGCAGGGAGCGTGATGGCTGATTCAGGTTTCCCGGATGTGCTACAGCAATAGTCAACCTTGCCATGTGACTTCAACTTGGAGTTTTCGCCTTTCTTGTGTAAAATCATGTACCTGCGTAAGGGCACAAGTTTTTACAGTCTGAAAAGCCAAAGTCATTAAAAACTTTTCGCCGAAAAGTTCAGTTCTTAATTTTGAAATTGGTTATTAATTGACACAAAACCTAAATCCGCCTTGTGGGTGTAATCGTAAGCCAATGTCCGCTATACGGGGATATTCATAAGTTTATGTCACTGCTACACCGGAGTATTCGTAATATATACGGCAGTATTCATAAACCCATGCCTGCTATACGGGGTATTTATAAACTTATGTCCGCTATACGGGGGTATTCATAAACCCATATCCGCTATACGGGGATATTCATAAATTTATGTCACTGCTACACCGGAGTATTCGTAATATATACGGCGGTATTCATAAACCCATGCCTGCTATACGGGGTATTTATAAACTTATGGCCGCTATATGGGGTATTCATAAACGCATGTCTGCTATACGGGGTATTTATAAACTTATGTCCGCTATACGGCGGTATTCATAAACCTATGTCCGCTATACGGGGATATTCATAAATTTATGTCACTGCTACACCGGAGTATTCGTAATATATACGGCGGTATTCATAAACCCATGCCTGCTATACGGGGTATTTATAAACTTATGGCCGCTATATGGGGTATTCATAAACGCATGTCTGCTATACGGGGTATTTATAAACTTATGTCCGCTATACGGCGGTATTCATAAACCCATGTCCGCTATACGGGGGTATTCATAAACCCATGTCCGCTATACTGGGGTATCCCACGAGAAAGCTCTGCAAAATTAATTCATCCCAAGTTTTTTCAAAAGTTGACGCGGATGTATAAAAGTCTTTGGAAGCTCTGGAAACACTTGGAAATCTTCGGAAACCAAACATTTTGCCCTGAGTTTAAAAAATGCTCTCGTTGTTATCTAATTCAGCTCAAAGTTATTTTGCCCTCTATGTTATAAGAACTGTTTATCTCTAACCCTTCCGTCAGTCCTACAGGGCACATGTTTCTCTTGAGGATGCAATATCGGCCAGACGGCCACTGGCCATTTCCTTCCGAGTCGGTCTTCATACAAAAGTCTTGTTCAACGCCTGTTTAAAACAAAAAATGTGTTCAACAAAAGTTGATGTTCTAACAATTAATATCTATTCCACGAAAGCGCATTGGATATGATAAGATGACAAACAGCTACATAGGTGGCTATAAATCATCTCACCTTCAAGAAGAGCGAATGGTATAATTAATCATCTAAATTTTTTGATTTTTCAAACCTATATCAATACTTGAAAATGACAGCTAGAATTTAATCAGAACCTTTTCTTCGTGTCGGCACACTGTACAGTGAGTTTTCACTTTCACTTTCATGGTTAATTCGGTATATTTAATGAATAAACCCTTTTCGGCGGCTGGTGTATCGAAGGATAATGTCAGCGGCTGATAGATTCTCTAAAAAATGAATAGATGACGCTTCGAGGGCAACTGATAATTTTGGGGACAATCTATCAGCCAAGGACATTATTGTCCGATGTACCAGTTAGTCAAAAAGGAGTTTATTCATTTCATAACCCTCCTAATAATTTTTTCTTCCAAAAACATTTGTGTACAATTGCAGCGGTGAAAACTTCCCTCTTCTCCACACTCATTGAAGTCGGATCGTGTGAAACGCGGCATTTAAAAAAATCTATCAATTTTAAGACTCGGCAAAACGATCAATTTTCTCGTCTATCAATTTAAACTGGATCAAAATTTGAAAAACGTTTGTTGTTTTATTTAAAATTGGCCGACAAACTCAGGGCAGCTATCAAATTGGAAGGGGTATATAGTCGCTGATAACCTACTTCCGATTTTGTACCACGTGGTGCGTTTTATCCAATGAGACTGCAAGAAAACTATTGGGTGGGTTTTAATTGTTGATAACCGAGATTGAGTGAGCCTGAATCAGAACGCTAGAAGTGCAATATTCGAGGTTGAAAAAGTAATAAACCAGAAAATGAATAATTAGTTTTATGATTTGTTATGTACGGGAACGGTATACAAGCCGCTAGCAAAACGACACCACAAGAAAAGACATTTTAATCTCGGTCAGGTTCTATCGATGAGAGAAAAAGAACTACGATAATCTCAATACCTTCATCGCTCACTTCTCCGGCCAAATGGGAGTTAGGGTTTACTTTCTTGTGATCCTTGGTCTTAAACCTTCGCCCTTCAACCCATCCTTTAGGACATCCGTTCTGAGGTTTTGGTAGGCCATACTGCCCAGCCGGCCAGTCCATCTTACCTTCGATATCAAGTTGGTACTTAATATTGTTGTGGGAATTCCTGCATGGTTTTGTACGTCATTGTCCCCTTATTAACGGAATCGTTAGTGCACAGTACAACTTTCGAGGTCAAACCATAATTCGGAGTTAGAAAAAAAAAGAAACGAATTTCTGTGAACGAGGGTCAAAGTACCACCATCTTATTTAATTAATTTATTTATTTTCGATTCTTTCTATATTCCACAACAAGCCCCTTCTTTGCTTTATTTGTCGCTTATTCTCTTTCTTTCCATCCCTCCCCTCCAGTTTCCCAACATTGAAAATTCAGGGAAAAAATCGCCGGTGTCGGCGCTTCCTTCTGTTGTTACAAGTTAAACTTTAATTATAGCTATTTTATCTCGTGTATCAAAAAAGAACACAAAAGATTTCTTTTATGAATCGATTATAGTTCTCTTTTTAACTTTGACTTTGAAATAATTTCTATTGACCTCCAAAACTGTCAAACATGCTGAAGCGCTGTCCAGCTCACACTATTTACCGTTTTTTCACGACAATGCAAAAAACAGGTACAAAAAGAAACAAGTCTCCAACTTACCGTATATGTTGTGAAGGAAAGACAGAAAAACGGCTATATGTAACGCAAGTTGCATTATGTTGGCTTTATACTTTTTCCTTTCCCAAACAATCAGCTTTTTATCATCTGCAAATTAATGAAACATGCCGGTAGCGGGTCAGATCAAAGTGCCTTTTTACAGGTCGAGAAATTGTTACAGTCAAAGTGAGAAATTAGACATTGACTTTACACTCTAGTGTGTAAACTTCTTTTGTCGCGCCGTCGTTCATCAAATATTTAAAGATCAACCTAAGTCCTCGAATCGTCAACAAAAATTAAATTCTTTATTTTAAAAACAACAGCAACGTGTTTGATTTAAAATCCATTACAAGACTCGCGTTCAACTTATTGGACAGTTTAGATAATTAGTCCGCCATGGTAAAGTGGAGGAAATAGCTTTTATTAGCACTATAAAAATCACTCAAGGTTATGATCTCATACTAACAAGAAGAGCTAAATAAATAGCAATAAATAGAAATCCTAATTGCTGGTTATAAATTTTCCTATTCTCTTTTATATCTTAGTGGTAAACTATCAAGATTAATCCAACATATTTATGTTCTCCCTTGTTGAAATGATATGTGTGCCATCTTAAAGAGCGAGTCGGGTTATCCACCTGTTTGGACGACTAAGCTGGGCTTTTGATCAAATTCATGTTTATGTTTCTTTCACATTGTGTAGGAAGAAAGATCTGCATTTCTCTTTCAGCCGTTAGCTTTGAAGCGTTTGATCAAACCCTTTTAAAAAACAATCAAGGCGATGCAAAGAAATATTTTTCAATATCGAACGAACAAAAAACTTTCCTTATTAACAAGGCGAAGACCAAGCGAAAATGTTTTCTAACAATTACGCAGGCTTTGAACAGTTCCACGTCCAACGCGTTTGAGGTTGGCACAAATATACATATATTGAACATAGACGGATGTAATGTCGGGGGGAAGAAGAAATGGAATGATTATTCACTAAACTGAATCAAAACTTTTTACTTACCTCCAGGCAAGAGAAAGTGTTAATCGATCTGGAATCAGATCAGTGAGCCGACCAAAAGTACCTGTTCGTCTCCGATTGTTCTGGTTCACACCTCCAGTGAAAAGCAATCTTTTCGTCAGCAAACCAACTGAGCTAATTCTTGCTATTGTAGGTGACTATAAAAACTTGTACTAGCGGTATATTAAACGGCAACTTTATATAAGTGACTACTATTTAGTAATTGTTGTCGGGGCTAGCCTCGCGCATGCGTAGTTGGTCTCCGTGTTTATTGTTTGTCTCGATGATTAGATAACTGGTAGTTTGCAAGGATGGTAGGGGGCCGGATGAACGAACGCACGTGAGCGGCGAAGAAGACAATTCGAACACTGAACGTTCACAAAAACTACCTGCAAAGAACAGAGCTTGTGTTTAGATTCTGTTAAGAATGTCAATAACTGAAAAAATCTCGTTAAATCTACATAAATTTAGAGAAAAAACTTGCTTCTTTCGTGATTTGAAATTCCCTCAGTCTTATGAATAATACAAAGACTAACAATAAGGAGAACATGTCACGCTTGTAAAGTCACTTCGATGTGCACGCTCGAACCAAAGTCGAACAATGTAACTGTGGTTAGTAGCCTAGTTTGACCAGTTTTGGATCTTCAAAACGATCAGTGTTTGTGTAAGCAGCGAATATACGTGCTTTTTCCATTTTTTAAAACAGTTATTACTTGCAGCCGACGTTTTATTTTCTTGCTATACCAAAGCACAAACAAAGAGCTAAACTAAACTCAAAGTATACCAGATTTTCATTACACGAATTGCAATAATATCTTAGGCTTGGTTTGTATTCCATTTTAATCATGCATAAAACAAGAACAATTTGAGGCTCAAAAATCGCCAAAAAGTTAAGAACAATGAACCTCGGCCAAATTTACTGGCTTATATAAAAAAAAAGCGTGTAGCTGAAAAGTGGTGTAATGAAATATACAAACTAATCAACAAAAGAGGGCAAACAGTTTCGTGCACAGTGAAAACTGTATTGTAAACGAGGAGTTGGCTGTTAAAAGAAACACAAACTTGTAGGGCCCGGTTCCTCAAAACCTGATTAGTGCTAACATAGGGTTATTTTTTTAATCCATGTTCCAGTTTCCTACCTTCTGAAGCTTGCTTTGGGCTGGTCAATATTCTATAGGCATGACAAAGCTTTACTTATAAAGAAATTATTGTTTGAATTTTTTCTTAATCCAGGGTTAAGTTATTCGGGGTTTGGAGGAACCGGGTCTTGTTCAATTACTTCCTTAAACTGCTATAGCTGTGAAATATGCTACGGCAACCGATTTTGCGCCTTTGTAGTGGGCGTTCTCGATGTCTCCTTCTCTTCATTAGTCTAGCACAACAGCATGCAAACTTCTTAAGACCGTTCCGGCATTCATTCATACCGTCCGTTGGCAAGGCGCCAGTCTGTCGTGCGGGAGGCCCGGGCCGGAACTTCACTAACTGAAGAGAAGGGGGGCCTCCTTTACTCAGCTTCACAGACCTTCTCGATAAAGGATGGAGGGAGGGACCTAAAAGAACCCACAACACTTGTCGACAAAGAGTAGGGTGATCCCGGTGTTGTGGTCTGTCTCTTCTACTAACTGAGG
>JAOBAT010140875.1:0-11572 GCA_026413305.1 Hydrozoanthus tunicans
AACAATGGCTTGAATATATGAATGTTAACGACCCCAAAATTTGGGGTACACACTTAAATCGATGTGAAGTTGTCATGAATAACAGACTTGTTAACAACAGACCTGAATATCTAAAATTCTGGTACAGAACACCTTTGGTTACTAGCTAGTTAATTGAGAAGATGTTAATGTTTTTCTGTGTAAAGCGGGCCTTATTCAGATCTCTACTTCCCTCCCCATTCTTCCAGTAGACAAAAAGTGTCAGACGAAAAAAAAGTCAGAAGATGACTTTTGATGTGGTTTGGAAAACTTCACTGAAACCATTTTGTTTTTAATATTGATAGTGTCATAGCTAGGGGAGGGGATAGCTCCCAACCTAGTAAATTTGGGGAAAAAAAGTAGTGATAGACAAACTTTCCATTCTTTGCAGGCAGAAGTTGTGATCGTGCTTTGATATTTGATATAAGTGTTTCCACGTGTAAAGACAGCTCATTCTTCATTCTTCAAAGTTGCCTCCCCCCCCCAAAAAAAAATCTGCTGTAGCACTGTACTAAAACAGCACATTTCAGGATTTTACTCAACAAGAGTGTTTAAACTCATAGCGTTGTTCTTCAAATCATACTTCTAATTTTGGTTTTAATTATGTTTACATTATTTTTATTTACTGTAAGTTACAAATTAATTATTTAAAAAAAAATAAGTAACCAATCTGTTAAATTAAGGTAAGAGCCTCACATGTTTAACTTGTGAGTATATTTCCATACTAAATGTTAAAACATCTTAATTTACAAACTTCTAGCTGTGGGAAGTTGCTCCAGAAAAGCACAAACCAGGCACTGTTGAACACACAGTTGGCTGGCCATTGGTAAGTTAGTTTTACCTGCCTACTTAAATTTAGCATATATGTATACACTTAAACTACATGTCTACTATCCACTATAATCTACCTTTCTATGTATCTAGCAATGCCAGACAACCAATATCACTATCTATACTCACAAACCTATCTCTTCTTTTTCTCACCAACCTTTGTACCTACCTATGTACCTACTTTAAAGCTACCTATATCTACCTACTTAAAACATATACAAACCTACTGGCTTGTACATACCACCTACTTTTGTACCTACCCATGCCAACCAACCTATGTAGTATTCTTATGTACACATACCTACTCCAAACTGTTTGCCTATCTAGGTACCTAAGCTACCTATCTACATTTGTATACCATGTGCTTATGACCTACCTATATACATACCTACCCCCGCTTGTTTACCTTTCTATGTACCAATCTATTCCTGCATACCTTTATTCTATGTACCTACTTATATTCACTTACATTTCAATTAGTTAATATATCTACCAGCTGCATAGCCAGATTCTGAGTTTATGGGAGGCAAAATTCTTTTTCAAAAGACTAAGTTCTGATATTAGGATTGCCATTTTAAGAAAAAAATATATGAAACCCAACATCAAACTTAAAAGTAACTGTCACATATATTTTCCATTAAAGAGCTTTTCTTTTGTTCTTTTTTGATATAGAGGAAAAAACAATTATGAAGTTCTGTCCAAATTTTATGTGGCCAATTGCTTTGCTTGTAGATAGCTAGCCTGTAGTGTAGCTGTAGTCTACATAGCAAGCATTTCTGCTGTGTTTTGGACATTTTCTTTTTTGGCAGCATAAAAATTGGGACAAGAAATAAATGAAAAGTGGGGGAAAAATGCTTGCTAAACAGGCTAGTAGCCTCTTACTAGTTTGGATTTTGTACTGTGTGACTGCTCTTTATAATAAATAATTAAAGTTATATTATTTTCAGTGTCCTTACTTAGTGGTAAACTATCATCACATGGACACTTAAAGTGCTATTGAAGCCATTTGGCTGGCCATTCATGGTACTTTTATAGCTCTAAAGGCTTTTATTCAACTGTAAATGGATAAAAGTGCTTACCTGAACATTTTAAGTCAGTGAAATAAGCTTTCAAAACAATGCATTCAGTGCGAACAAAAATCAAACAAAATGACGGCGGTTTATGATGTCACATGGTTTGAAAGTACTTCAAGCTGCTCTATATTAGCGTTTACAGCAAACTAGTGAGTTTTCTGCTCAAACAATGGGCAATCTGCCACGCAAACTTTGCCATGATCAAATGAATTGGACTAGGAAACTGAAATTGATCTTTCAAACCATATAACATCACACATATCTAATGAGCTTAAAGAGTAATCACATTAAAACAGGCATTTTGTCTTTGTGAATTTTCTGCAAAGTTTATTTTTAAAATCAGTTACAAGTGCCCAAGCAGAAATTATTGAGATCAAACTTCAGTTTTAGACATTTTAAACTATTTTGAAGATTTCACTTCAGTAGCACTTTAAATGAAATGGTTATTATTATTATTGTTGTGCTCTAGGATTTTAGCTCTTATGGTGGTTCGTTCTTGTACCATCTTGACAAGGAAGGGGCGCCACTTGTTGCAGTAGGGTTTGTGGTATGTATAATCTCTAATGAACGGGGTCTCATTTGTAACAGTAGGGTTGATCGTATGTTTAAGATGAAGTTGATCAATTTCACTGAAATATGAAATTTATTACTTCGAGTTCTTTTGATACCCTTGGTACTGAATTAAGTATCCAAGTATTAAAATATCCATTTTATCGAATTTCATTTTGTCTTCTCTCTGGTCATGGTTATGCTTGTCTTATCTTTAAAAGGGACCAAGAATAAAATCTGCATAATACAGAAAAATGAAAATAACACCAAGTGATCAGTGACTGGAATAGGTTTTTTGCAGCAAGTGATGACTTGATAAAAACAATGATATTCTGGTGGGCAAAGGAATGTCACAGACTCCAAGACAAGACTCAATTAACTAGAACTTAGGCGTGAATTTTCTTTGTCTTACATTTCCCAGTGGAGTCTGTGTAATCACTTGCTGCAAAAGGTCTATTCGCTGATGTTCTTATGTATCTCGAAAGAAGTGTCTGTTGGGTTAAAGGAGATTTCATCGAACAGAATCTGTAGTCACCTAATAGCTATCTTTCTGCCGCAGGTTGGATTGGATTATTCAAACCCGTACATTAGTCCTTTCCGGGAGTTTCAGGTTTGTGTACACTTTTGTAACAAATAATTGTAAAATCTGGGCTTTGTTGTTATGTGAAACAGAAACCTTTCCCAAGTTTTCCTCAGAGCATATTGAGGTTGTTTTTATTATTTTTCAAATCTTTGTATTTGTACTTAAAGTTTCTTTGGTTCTATAAAACACCTGTGAGAAAAAAAGCCCTTCCAAACTTAAAACCATTTGTTTACAGCATCCAAAACAGTCGATTGTTTTTTGCATGTGTACTTTGTAGCTGCAGTTTTAAACTTGCCTTAATTATGTTATAAATAAAACGCTGGCTGAAATAAGACGAATCACCAGAGATTTTGAATACAGTCGTCTTCTAGGGTCTGGGCGATATTTTTTGCGAATACATCACTCACGAGAGTGAGCTAAGCCTGAACACGAGCTTGAACATAATCGTTCTAGCAGATTGAAATCCCGACACTCTATGACCTGACCATGTTGCATCATTAAACTTTTTCTATCATGTCTGGGGAGGTCTGAGGTAATATCAGGGTTCTTACGGGCCCTGAAAATCCTGGAAAACCCTGGAAAATTTTTGAAGCCCTGGAAAAGCCCTGGAAATTTTTCATTAAGCCCTGGAAAACTTCACAGAATCTTCTTGAAAAATCTAGAATTCCCAAATGATGCATTGTTTTTCGTTTCAAGTAACAACTAAGACTTTAAAACTTAGTTTTTGCATGTCTTTGTTTTATTAAGTCCAATAAACAGAAATTTTCATGACATTAATTACTAAAACGTTGTTTAAACAGGTGATTTTGAACGTTAAAAGAAAAAAGAAAAGCCCTGGAAAAAATAAAAATATAGCCCTTGAAAACCCTGGATTTTTTAAGTTCTAAAGGTGTATGAACCCTGTTATGTTAATAACAATAACACAAATAATAATAATAATAATAATAGTAATAATAATAATAATAATATGTAGAGAGAAAAGTCTCGATGATTGCAGTTTTTGGCTAAACCTAATCTTACCGAGACATTGCTAGAGAGGAGCTTACATTAATTATTTCTCGAATTCTGTAGAAATTTAAAACGCACCCGTCAGTTCGACCAACGTTCGAGGGAGGCACACGAATTGCTTACGGGGCAAGAGCACTGAACGAAGGGGGGCTGCAGGTGAGCTGCGAATGATGGTTGCATTCATGAATTCTTAACTTGTGTTCATGTAATCAGTTTAAGGTAGTTTCGCTTAAAATCTTTACCAGTTTTCTTTCATTTCTAAATCGTTTCCCTTTACATGTGGCCCATTTTTTAGTAACAAAAAATATGTTAGATAACTATAGATAATCTAACTGGGTAAAAGAAAAAGCAAACTAAATTATTTTCAAAATGTTACGGTTGGGCATGCCCATAAACCACCTGAATCATTGCGGCGTCGTCACTCGTATTTCTCCTTAAGGTCGGAACGTCGACAAGGAAGGCTTGCAAAACTCATATCTTTTGGTTGCCCTATTCAACCACGTATGGAGAGTTTTCTTTCTCTGAGAAAGATGAAAGTTTCCTTCTTTAAGGCAAATGAAGACTGAATAAATTTTCTGTTGATTGTTCCCTTAGTCCTAATAACTCCAAAACTGAGCTTTTCACGTTGTAATTTTGAAGTCGACGGCGTGCAGGGGGCCCGCATGGTGCATTCCAGCGTGCAGCTATTGTATTCACTATTGTTTTCTGCCGTCGTCGTCGCTGTCCTCGATTCGGCCCCATTTAACGACCATTTGACGTAAAGTAGCTCCGGATCAAAATCAATTTAATTCGATACGGTTAAAATACGGTGTTTGAAGTAGGCCTTAATCTTGGCTGTCATACGGACTAGCGAACGGGAATGAAATAGCTCCGTGCCATTACGATATAAACGGCGCTAGTACGGTTTCAAGCCGGAGATTCAATCACTATGAAGAGAAGCTGTAATACCTTTAGAAGATCCACCCAACTTCACTTCTCTTCTCTTAAAGTTATGTCTATTAAAACTCAATAAAACAAGAGACTGCTCAAAAACTGAAAAGTTTACCAGTTTCCTGATTTAGTATAGTAACGAATATTGTCTGTCATTTCATAGTAAATTTTTAAAAAACGTAAATCTAAATGTAATCGTTGTAGTTGTTAGGTCACCAAATTGTATTGTTTTTATCAAAAAAAAAATTTTGTTTTCTTCGAAGTCCATTCCCAAGCTGGCATTTCCCGGAGGTTGTCTGGTTGGGTGCAGCCCAGGCTTCATGAACGTGCCCAAGATAAAAGGTACCCACAACGCAATGAAGAGCGGAATGGTAGCTGCAGAGGCCATCTTTGATGTTCTTTCGGATGAAAATCTCAACTCTTCTACGCAAGGTAAATTAATTTGCATTAACAGTCGAATTTGAACTTTCAAGGGAAACTGAAAACCTTCGAGCTATCGGGAGGCTTGAATTACCGGAGGTAAGTGTACTGTAAATGTTTATAAGGGAAATCAATTTTGGTTCGAGTTATCGGGAGGCTCGTGTTAACGGGAGTTTACTTAATTCAACTGACCGCGATCCACACAGTATATT
Source organism: Hydrozoanthus tunicans (assembly GCA_026413305.1). Classification (NCBI taxonomy): domain Eukaryota; kingdom Metazoa; phylum Cnidaria; class Anthozoa; order Zoantharia; family Hydrozoanthidae; genus Hydrozoanthus; species Hydrozoanthus tunicans. The sequence goes on from JAOBAT010140875.1 coordinate 5,625, forward strand.
ACTTATACGACGAACTGTGTTGGCCCACTAAATAGAGCAAGAATTATGGAGCGTTGATTTTTGTTTTGATTGGAGGGCAATTTGAAGAGAAGGGAATTTATACACCCTTAATGTGTTTCATTTGTTTTAGAATAATCTGTTAAGGCATTTAAGTGTGATTTTCAACACCAAGATTGAATTAACCACTTCAGAACTAGGGACTGTTAGAAAGAGTGTACAAAATTAAAACAGTGCAACAGGAGTAGAACAATTTTAACGAGTCACTCCAAAAAAATTGTTGTCAGAGAACTTCTTCAGCCAGTTTCCAGAGTTCGTAGTAGGCTTTTGTTTTAAGTAACGACAATTTTTCTATGTCCAGGCTTGTACGTGGACTCCTACGAGCCACGTTTAAAAGAATCCTGGGTTTGGAAAGAGCTACAAAGCGTACGCAACATCCGGCACTCGTTTCACTCACCACTTGGACTCTTTGGCACCATGGTGTACACTGGCATCTTCTACTTCTTGATGAGAGGCAAAGAGCCTTGGACGTTTCACAACACCAAACCTGATGCTCATTGCCTCAAACCAGCGAAGGATTGCAAGCCAGTCGAGTACCCTAAACCAGACAACGAGGTCACATTTGATTTGCTTTCCTCAGTGGCGCTTAGTGGAACGAACCATGAAGGAGACCAGCCTCCTCATCTAACACTCAGAGATGACTCTGTACCAGTTAAACAGAATTTAGCTATTTACGATGGGCCAGAGCAGAGGTTCTGTCCAGCAGGAGTGTACGAATATGTACCCACAGATGATGGGGCTGGCATGAGACTACAGATAAATGCCCAAAACTGTGTCCACTGTAAGACCTGTGACATTAAGGACCCCTCACAGAATATCAACTGGGTAGTACCCGAGAGTGGAGGAGGCCCAGCATATAGTGGAATGTAAAAAGCACAAGGATTACTACAAAGTATTCTTCTTACGCGACTGTCATTTTAGGTTATATCCTGTGTTATTGCACGAATTGCCTCGACACCATGACGAGGTTAGCCATGCAATAACGAATCTGATCCAAAATGGCATCGTGTGAGAAGAGGTTATTGGGGTTTTTGGAAGTTTCTAACGGCCGGTTGTCAAGTGTTTGTTCTAGCGAGTCGTGTTTAGAGAATTCGCTTTTTCCAAAGTCGTTATTTGGCCAATATGAAAGAATGATTCCGAACTCTAAATGCTTACAAAGGGTCGAGTTGTTCTGACTCAAACTAAGAAAAATCTCTCACTAGATGGTTCAAGCAATTTAATAAAAAAAAATATTACTTCGAGTAAAAACAACCAAACTACGGCCAAATTTTAAAAGGTAAAACCTATTTTTTCTTACTCTTTGAATGTACAAGAACTTTATACATGTAAACCTTACTTTAACTTTTTTGATGCTGTAAGTTAAAATTTATTATATCTTAACATGAACCATTTTTCACTAGTCATTAGAAGCAGTGCAAGCATTCTTTTGGTTCGGTAAATTTACATCAGTCTCAATACATATTTACTTAAGGTTAAAGTTCTAAGTTATTTGAAAACTTCTTGTACCCCAGGTGTGAAGCTAGTATCTAAATCTGAAACTGGTTAGCAATTCTTTATTTTCCCAGTCAAACACTTGAATGGTACTTTGTCTTTATTTTGTTGCTCAACATTTCCAATTGAAATGCTTCAACCAGAATCGTAATTGGAAGGAAATCTCTCTAGATTGAGATTTACAATAATACTCTTTCGCCCAAACGTTTCTCAGTCTTTCTTAATTTTCTGTGTCCAGTCATAAGGTTTCCAGCAATCTGCGAATGCCAAAACTTTCTTTTTGTGCTCTTCAAAGTTCTCTCTTCGAGGTTTTCTCCATCTCTGTGGTTCCAAATCTAACATACCTCCAAGAATTTCCTAGTGAAGAACAGACTTTGGTTAATGGTTGAACCACTTTGTTACCTGTTCAACACCATAATGGGACGTCTTGTTAAAACTTTTGTTCCAGCAAAAATTTCACAAAGTAAAGTTAGAAGGAACATTTGAAAAACACAATGGTGTGAAAGTATTGATTATAATCTTGATTGTTGTATTTGCTTATGTTAATGGGATATCGAGATAAGATTTGTCACAGATCTCAAGTTTCAGAGTTCCATGACCGTTCAATGTTATGACAATTCTGTGTCAAGTTTCAAACTTTTATAATAAAAGAAATACGAATGAACGCAATAGGCCTACTCCACCACACCTTCCGTTTTAGGTTTCGTCATATCTTTTCTTGGAAATGACATGTTGATCAACAGTTGATGAGTTGAGCCCATCAGTGTAAGAAGCTTTCTTCTGGGGAACGCCCGTGAATGGGCGTACAGAAGATTGAGAAAAAATTGTCTTCTTTTTCTTCGAAATAATTCTTGACTTTGTTCGTTCTCCGTATGAGACAATTTGCTTTGTAGGACTAGCGCTAAGAAGGAATATAGGGAGGTGCTTGTACTTGGAATAATAGATTTATCTATCTGCCAATTGATGCTGAGCGAACCAGCTCTGACTGGTTATCTCTTCAAAAAATATATACAAATTTCACTAATACTGCAACCCAGGTTAAGAAAAACTAAACCACAATACTCGCTTCTTTCAATTTTTTGAGTTTATTTGAAAACTTCATGACCAAGGGCAAACTTAATTAAGTTTTGGACCAAGTTTTTTAGAATGACGTTTTGGGTCAACAATGAGAGCTAATAGTTATGGACTCCTTATGGCTGTCGACATTTAATTCATTCCTCTCATGTTTGAAATAATTCGGTGATGGAATTAGAGCAGATCTAAAAAATGCGTCGGTTCTTACCTTTCCAAAATAGTGCGGAAAGAGATCCTCATCCTCGATGACATGGGCAAATCCCCCATCCAACCCAAACTCGACACTGAAGTAAGGCAGACCTTTGGGTATGGAGCCGCGAAGGCCTTTCTTGCGGGTGTCGATCAACTTCGTGTTCTGAGCCCACTCGGTGTCCGACTCCAGGATTGCTTTCTAAGTAGTTAATGTCATCGTCATAATTTAAGCAAAGCTAACTACAATTCAATTCTCGTCAGAAATATATTTTACCAAATCTCACTCCAAAAATTGATGTCATGGCACTATGTTCCCCGTACAATCCCCCTCTATGAACTTAAAAAGTGAACACATGCCAAGTGGAAAGAGGTCATCTTGGCTTTACTCCAATTACACCTAACTCTACAACAAAACCGTATCACGCAGAAAAGTTTTACCTGGACACAATGACGAGACCGAAGAATCAAAATGGTACTACTAAGGTTAAAGTTGATTTCAAAACAAACGTTTTCGAGTCGTAATATCATCTCCAGGTAAATGAACTGCGGCGAAAAACAGGTAGTTTAAATGCAATTGGCAGTTAGTAAGTTATCCTCGAGGGGAGTAGTGACAAAAAGATTGCTTGGACTTATTTATACAAATTAAGGCGAGTTTTGACGATGACTAAAGATTTTGAAATGCGGCGGATAGTCCGGGAATAAGCAAAAGTGACAACTTTCCAGGAGAAAGAGTGGTTAGGATTACAGGCGAGATGAAGTGCAGGTTCAAAAATCTTGCTAGTATCTTGGAGTTCGTTTACTCGCTCCTCAAGGTTACGTGAGGTTTCACCGATGTTATTAACATTAGCCCCGCAGTTGCACGTGCCGTGGTAAACGACTTTTAACTTTGTAGTACCATTTTGATATTTTAACCTATTGGCGTTTATATGTATTCGAGACTGAATTACTTTCCAAGAAATCAAACTGATCCTGGTGAAATCAAACTCAAGAAGTAGTAAATGTGTGTTTGTTAAACCACAGTGCTTGACTATTTCAGTTATTGAATTATATGTTTAACAAGTATAATATAACAATTATATGTTTAACAAGTCTAAACTTCGTTTAGAGTCCTATTTGGTTCCAAGAAATGCTTAACTCTAAAATCCGTCTATAGCTTGGGTCGGAAGTGTTACCTTGAAGTATATCGGTGCCAGATCACCAACGTCCTTTGGTAGAGGAACGCACTCAATTACCATGTGTTGCTGTCTTCTAAGATTTCTGCATGTCTCAAGAAACACGACATCCTCTTCCTGCAGAAAAAATAAAGTAGTATCACACAGAAAAAAAACTTGCAGGGAAAACATTTTGGGAGTTTGCGAAGTGAAACACCACATCTTCTTCCTACAGAAAAAATACCCTGTAGTATCACAAAGGAAAATAATTCGGCAGGTCTTTGCGTTTTGCAATTTTGTAGGACGTATTTTCTACCCCAAAAACTTCGATATTTATCCAAATTCATGGTAGTTGTTTACTTTTGTAACATTTACGATAAAGTTCTTTTGACTGAAGTTATGTTAACATTCAGCATTGCTACGGTTTTTTGTTACTAAATAAACGCATTCGAATCACTCAAATATAAATTTCACTAGTAGTTGAAGCTTTCTCGTAAGTTTTAAAAATACCGCAAAAAATCTTAAGAAACATCAATCGCTCATTTTTCTCACTAAGGGCGCGTAGAGAGAGCCTGGGATCGAGGTCCTTTTTGACATTAACCTTGTCCCGAGGGTCTCTCCTCACTCGCTAAGGGCGGGTAGAGAGAGCTTGGGATCGAGGTGTCTTTTGACTTCAATCTTGTCCCGAGGGTCTCTCTTCTCTCGCTATGGGCGATAGTAGTACACTGACTCACCATTTCCTCGTACATTCTGGTCAATCCTTTCTTATAGATCTAAAAACAGCAGCACAAAGAGACATTGGTTAAATCAATTTCTGTTTAATTTTTTCACTCTAAAAGCATCCGTTATTCTGATCTAATTTATCTGTCCAGTGACGATGAGGTTAAGCTGATTGAAGCGAATACCAACAAGCTATGTCCTGTATGCTGTGGTTTATAAGGCTTAATATGAAGGTCTTGATAATCGTGTTCAAAATAAAGAAGTTCGTTGATTTAAGAGTAACAAAGTTCTCTCCTCATTCCTGCGTTTTCTCTCTTGTTTTCACGATATGTGACTCGGCCCCGGTCCCCATATGTACGGTAGTCAGAGGGTCATGGGTTCCTGTAGCTCAGTGGGTAGAGCATTTGACTGGTAATCATGGGATTGCGGATTCGATTCCCGATAATGACTCAGAATTTTTTTTCTAAACACTCAATTTTTGGAGCACTTTCTTCCTAATCCTATGACAACGTTGCAAACTTAATTATGCATTATCTTGCAGCACACTGCATTGTGTTGATTTTCACTGCACCGCGCGTGTAGTATTCAAATGATATTAAAATGATTTCCAGATTTATGTTCTTTGGGGATTTATTTTCAACGAGGAGTTATTTTCCTGAGTCCGATCGACGGGGAAAATATCTAACTGATTAGTTCAAATATATCCCAATATAAAGCTAAAAATCATTCACTAAGGTTGTTATCATATTCGTCTTTGCTTATAAGTTCTGCAAGTAGATGCAAAAACGCAAAAGGACAGAAGCAAGTAAAGAAGTGTGCTCGCTTTAGTTAAATTAGGAAACCTCATGATGGATCAGTTGAGTTTTATATGGACAAATATAATAGCAGTATGCGTCACACTTAACCAATGTAAATACCGGAAAACGCCAGTCTGAACAGAAAATGACACACCCATTCAAAAAATAAACTAACAAAAATTTAACAAACCTGAATCTCACTCCACACATCCTCATCAACCAGCAGGGAGGTAGTCACGTGTTCCATAGGAATGATGAGGCAGTGACCGGTTGTTAGTGATTGGTGCAAAGGTACAGCTAGATAGACCTGAATAGATAAACCAGTTGTTAATGAACGGTCCAAAGGTACAGCTAGATAGACCTGAATAGATAAACCAGTTGTTAATGAGCGGTCCAAAGGTACAGCTAGATAGACCTGAATAGATAAACCGGTTGTTAATGAACGGTCCAAAGGTACAGCTAGATA
>JAOBAT010140886.1:0-11572 GCA_026413305.1 Hydrozoanthus tunicans
GTGAACAAGGCTCCGCGAAGGAGTCGAATGCTTGCTATTGCTTGCAAAGATTAATGTACTGTGTATTTTAAAGTTAAAGGATTTTTTGAGACGTTTAAGGACGTTTAAAATCATTTTTTTAAATAAATAATCTTAAGAGCATACGTAGCGCCTCTAAATATTGCTGAGAAATCCCTTCCCAATGGTTATTACTGTGAACCTTACCCTGATATCCTCAACGTAGTGCCAGTCAGCTATATCATCGTCTGAAACAAAACGAGTTAGGTTAGTTAAAGCACAGTTAATAAATACGGACTGGTTAGGAAACCATTGTTGTATTCCTTGTTCGCCACTTTCTTTTGTGCATGCAAAAAACACAAAAGCTTTTAAAATGCAAATCAACACGTAGCCAGTCAAAACATTCTTATACTAACACCTGAAACAAAGAATGTGCAGGGTCACGGTCGTTTAACGTAAAACAAAGCATTTTTGAACATTCTTTGTGTTTCTCTTTTGAGGTTTGCAGGCTTTCCTAACCAGTCTGTTTAACCAAACTATGGTTAAAGGTTACTGAATGCCAATGTTACGATTACTGCACGCTACTTTCCTACATATCTTTCTCTTTTTCATCTACAAAACTTCCAGTTAGGCAACTGGAGATTGCAACCATTGTTTACCGTTTTAATTTCCAAAGGCTAGCAATTTACAATTTGCAGCAATGCACAATGTGAAGAAGGCTGAACAAGCCACAGATTGCTCTTGCAATTACAAACCGAGGGGTCCAAGGTAAGTGTAAAGTTTCAAAGACAAACAGAATGTAGATGTTGACATTTTTCCCCAGATAAAAAAAAAGTAAAAAAAAACTACTCAATTTTTTAAAAAAAATACAACCACGCGCGATCAGCTTGTCTCCTGTGCAGTCTCTGAACAGCACTAAAGTCGGTCTGCGGTTCTAGGGGAAAGTTCATTTACAAACGGACGCCATGGCGGAACAAAGGTTGTAACAGCTACAGGAATCATAAAAAGCTAACAAATTTAAAAAGTATCAATAAAAACTGAAAGAACACGTAAAAACTTTATAACTCGTAAAAAAATCTCGCTAATAGACTAAGAATTTAGTAAAACTACATATTATTACTTACGATTTTCCCCACTCATCACAATACTGCAAAGTTTCGAAGAGAAAAACCCTTAGCTAGCTAATAAGCTGTTTACTAATGCCATTCAGGTTCTTATTCAACTTCTGAGAAATAAATGTGAACAAAAAGAAACGCTACCCACCCTTCAGGGGAACTTTGATCGTACTCTGGATAATGCTGACAACTTCGCACTTCAGTCGGCTTACTTCGGTTTCCAGCTCTCGTATTCTGTAGAGGTAGAGCACTTCAGTACATGGACTCAAATACAACATGCAGAAATGGAAATTTGGGGTTGCCATTGTCAATTCAACGGTTTCCAGGTTTTTTTTCAGGGACTTTTCGAGCGAATTCAAGGACATTCTGTTACATATAGAACTCAAATTCTTTGAAATTTTATTCAAATACCATTGCAACAATACACATGCCAAATTATCAAGCTTTATCATTCTGTATACTAAGCATGAAATGAAGTTCTGGAGCCTTCGTTTTTGTTTTCGAACACTGTCAAATCGAAATTGTTGTAATATAGTTATTAACACTGGCAATTTAAGATGAAACTGTTTACCTATTTCAGGAATTTGAAGGAATTGGACCAAATTTCAAGGACTTTCTATGACTTGAAATTTTTTTTGGCCGATTCAGGACTTTTCAATATTTTCCAAGACTATAGCAGCCCTGGAATTTTGACACTGTTTAACTCAAATTGAAGAAATTTGATTACACAGTGAAGGGTGTTCTTACTAAGAAATTAAAACTGGGTTATAGCTCAGGACGATGGATGATGGACGGCAAAATTCGGACTATCTAAATTTCAGAAATGCTCTCACTAAGGGACGCCCCCTATGACGCCGATTATTCTCAATTTTGATCGCTTTTTCTACTACAACGTACAATGAGCAAGAGAAACAACGCATAGGTTGTTCTCCGGTAACGGTAAGTTGTAAACTATTTCTCATGGGGCGATGGCCTTCGTATCGTGTTTACTGGCAAATACTGTAGCTCAGGCAGATCGCCGTTATTTTCAATGTACTTGCTTTTTTACCTCAACAGAATTGCCCTCAGAAGACGGTTGTCCGGATTTCGGTAAATTCTTATTTTATTTGGGCGACTATTACGATATTTAGAAACGAGAGAGTTGCTGGAGCGTCAGTGATACACTGTAACTGATACCAAGCAGAGAAAAGATCGAGCAGAAGATAGTAACAACAACACATTTCCGCTCCCGAAAAGCTGGCTTAGAGTAAATATTCACCTCAACGTATCAAACGCTGTAAGAAATGAAACAATGATTAACTGATCTGGCCGGAACACCAGAGCTAGAGGCCTGAGCAGGTGAAGTGATTACAGAGATGGAATGGCTTTTTATGTACACACTCGTCATTCTGGGCGTTTAACATTTTTTTAAAAACTAGTAGTAATCTCAGATTAAAAAGTGCGTTCGACATAATGTGTTGAAAAATTGACACATTTGAAATTCTTTTTTTGATTTGCTTTGTGATCGAAATTTATCATTTGGCTCAATGGCCGCTAAGTACATTGCTGGGTTGCTCTGGTTTTTGACCACAATGGGTAGTTTGGCTCAATGTCCTCCGAAGAATAAGTGTATCTGGATTGTTCAACCAAGCGGTATTTTATGCAGTCAAATTGATGAAGGAAACGGATTCGGTAGACATGGACAGTACAAGCCGTTCTCGCACGTCAGGTTCTCTGCAAGCTCCAGAAGTAGTACGCACTTCTCTGATGAGGCTTTGAAAAATTGTACCTGTGATCCTTTTAAAAACATCGCATTAGTAAGTTGAAGAAAGAATTAATGGAACTTGCCGAACAAAAATTAGCTCCACTGTACCGACTCCAATGCATGAATCACAAGAATCTTGTTTGTCCAATAAAAATCTCGTTTATCCAGATGCTTGGCAAAATTGATGATTTATTCAAAGTGGGGCAGATTTGGTACAAACCCCAAAAAAATCGAGAATCTTCACGCATACAAACACCACAGACAGCCCAAGATTAGGGTTGCGTTCTCCTAACGTCGAACGCAATAAATATAAAAATTATGTCGATAAATAACAATCCCTCCCTCCATCATCCATCAACCACCCTCCACCATCCATCGTCCATCGTCAATTAAGGTCTTAGCGCATGCCCCTAAAACCCTACCCAGGCAAATGTAACAGCACAAGTAGTTTGCCTGTGCTTTGTGACAAAGCCGGACTGATTGTACTCACAGTTTTTGTTGTTGTAAAGTAAACGCTTCGTTGCCATTACACAGCACTTCTGCCCCCTGTTCAACTTTATCTTTATCCTCAGTTCCTCCAACGCCTGAATCGGTAAATTTCTGGTCAGTGGTCTCCACCCATTGTTCGACCAACAGGCCATGCGCATCCAGGCCAGTGTCTGTCCACTTGTTCTCGTAGGTTATCATCTGAAAACCAATTAAGACCACATGAGGTTGGTTCGTTCGGGTATCCAGACATATCGAGTCCTTGAAATGACACTCAACTAATCATCAAAAACATCATTACCATTTTATACTTTTACAAACTTTTCTCATCATCAGGGTAACAACGCAATGACAGTACAATAATAAAATCTTTAACAATCATTCCAAGAGTACGCGTTGGATATGAGATTGTAGAGGCGCCTAAAGCTGAGCCGGCTGTAAATCCCCTCACGTCCAACAAGCACGAATGGAATAATTACTCGGGCTACCTGTTCGTCTGCGAAGCCTATCTATCAATCTATCAGTCTATCGACGTATCGACAAACGTGGAAACCTGCGAGTCGGTCAGCGGTGCGCCATATGCAAATGTTTCAAGACTGAAAACAACAGAACAAGGCCCGTTCAAACAAATGAACTTCAGTCTGCATGTACTTACGCAACTAGGAACACCCACTTGAAATTTTGTTTAAAGAATTTTTAGGGTGAACTTGAAGTTGAATTTAAATATTTAGCAACTGAAAATTCCATATCGAGCTATCACAAAGTTAAAACACGCATTATAAATCGTATACATTTTTGAGGTTCCAAGCTTAAGCGTAGCCCGAGTAAACGCCATTACAGGCGTGTAGTTGTTTTATTAAACTTCTTAAGTTTTCCAATGATAACAAAAACTTTTTCACAGCCATATTTCAGCTTCGCAACACCGCACAGTCAGTTTCCATATATGGTCGATTCGGTATATCAGTTGATAACTGAGATTAAGTGAATCAGTTAGAACGCTGGAAACGCAATATTTAATTGAGGTTGAAAATTTAATAAAACATTAATAACACAAACCGATAATAATGGCTTAAAAAAACAAGGCTGTGTAAAACTAAGTAAGGTAAGGGGCTGGGGAGTTGGGAATTGGGAGGACAGTGGATTCGGGTTGGAAGATTGGGGCTTTGGGAGGTCCGATATTTAACCCGATTTCACATCAGCCACAGTACAATCACAAATATTTGTACGTTCAGCAGGTTCAAGGTTGTGGCAACTTTGATTGGGTAAGACTAATACAGATAGATAGAAAGAAACAGGCAAAGGGACAGCCTGACGAACGTACGGATGGACAAAAAGGCGAAAGGTTAATGGATGGACTGACAAACAAACAGGTAACACTCAGCACTCAGAAAACGAACCTGGATCTTGTCCTTTCAAGCCTTTGATATCAAAGATTTTATGCGTTCGATAGATAAATTGCTTGGAGATTTGCAATATACAGCCTCTATAGTGTATATAGCAAGCGGTCAGCTAATTTGGAAGATAACTTCCCACAGCGCAACCCCGACAAAAACGAATCCCGTTATAATGAAAACATTTTTGCGCCCGCCAAAAACCACAGTAATTTGTATGGGTAAAACCCCGATAAAACAAACCCCGTTATAACGAAATAATTTTTTTCGCCCGGCAAAATTACAGTAATTTGTATGGGTAAAAACCCCAATAAAACAAACCCCGTTATAACGAAATAATTTTTTGCGCCCAGCAAAATTACAGTAATTTGTATGGGTAAAAACCCCAATAAAACAGACCCCGTTATAACGAAATAATTTTTTGCGCCCGGCAAAATTACAGTAATTTGTATGGGTAAAAACCCCAACCAACAAACAAAGTTAATTCTCGGTCCCTTAGCACTTCGTATCGGGGGTGCACTGTAATACACTTACTTCAGTAACATTTACTGGAGCAGTCTGTGTGCCAACATCGCAAGTCTGTGGTCTTTGTTGGACAGACTGGTTTTCTAGAGGATACGTTTTTGAGCGCTCTCTGTCGCTGTCATCAGTCTGCGGACTCTTGTCGACAACAGGAGTCTGATCTACAGCATTCAGAGGAACGTGCCATGCCGGCATCGAGGAACGCCTTGAACTTGAAGCTAGATAAACATGCATAGAAAGCAGTGAATTGAAGCACTTGTGTTGACACCGACGAAAGACAAGATGCAAATCATCAATGATAAAAGACGCAAGATTTCCAACAACATTAAGATAAGTTTCTACAATTTTTTCATAACGGCCTTTCTTGGTGTATGTGTTCAGAATTTATTATTTACAATGCTTTTTTCAGTAATTTAGAACTTCTAGAGTTTCAGCAAGTTTTCGAGTACTAACAATATAAACTACTCTAAGAGCTCATTTCTAACTAGATAAATTAGGTACAAAAACTATTTTGATGATGATAAAAATATGCCTGAGGATGATCATTTTGATCATCATCAGGCTGTTTTTACACCTATATTTTATCCATGATTTTATGATATTGGCGAAGATGACTCATTTCTAACTGTTTTTATAGTTCAGTTTTAAAGCTTTTCTTTCCCAAATATCAACCAACTCAAAGCTTCCAGTGAATAAATACAAACTTATAACCGCTTCTTAGCAGCACATTCTTAGGTTTTTATCGACTGTATTATATTGAAAATACAATGTTTTTAGCATTAAACATTTAAAACTATTCAAAACGTCATCAAACCAACCCGAAACAGAGCTTTCCAATGAAAGTTGCCTTGAAGCCTTCTTTTTCCATCGAAGGCTTCGACGAACCTGAAAAAAAGGGAAAAAAAACTAGTGTATCCATTCACATTTCAAAAAAATTTACTAGATATGTTTTGATACGAGTACTGTAGATAAACTGAAGATGGCAACCTGATGCAGTGTTAGGTCCGTTTCAATCGTGCTAAGCTCAACTGAACTTAGAGAATCCGACTTCAACACGCCTTTAGCACGCCGCTTGAAATCAAACGGCGCCATAGACGGGTAGCATGACAAGCTGACCCGTGCTACACGACTTTAGCTCGAGCCAATCGAAATTTGACTCAGACGCCGTGCTAAACTTGTTCCAGATTTCAGTACGACTGTAGCAAGGTATTTGAAACGGGCTAGCACAGACAAATACGACAAGTAACGAAGTCTAGGAAATAAATGAATTATTTTTCTTCTAAATTGTGTCTTTTAAGACTATGGATACAATGCGCGCTCGTGGAATAACTGTTTTAAAAGCAATTATTAAAACAAGCTACGCCTTTCGAATTCTAAACAATTATTCCACGAACGCGCGTTGGATATGAGATTTTAGTATATACCAGCTCGGCTACGCGCGATTTGATTGGTTTAGAAATAGTAGCTATGAAACAAAGTTACCTTCGAAATCCCAAACAAAATGGCGGACGGAAGTAGTTACTTCGCGCCCGTTTTGGATCACGATACTTAAAAAAGTTTGCTCTGAAAACAAGGGAAGTTTAAAACAGCCTAAAGAATTCCATTGTTTTACACCATTTACAGTATTTTGTAGTTGACATGTGTGTTACACATGATAGGCTGCTCACGCGTGAGCATTGCCACGCTAAGTGATTCAAGTAGTAAAATTGTTTTTTTTTCTTCCTGAAAAAAAAATTTAAAAAATCTTAACATCTTATCTACCTCAATTGAAATAGAATAAGTGTTAAGTAGATAGCGTTATCGTCTCATATTTCACAAGCGCTAGGGGAAAATCTGTTTTACTAAAAACATCCCAAGATTAGACAAAACTTCTCGAATTTCTTTTCTAATAAGAAGAAAGAAGATGTTACAATTTATACATAATTTCCGGATTAACTCATTTCATGACATGTCACATGTCTTTCAAAACTTGTCAAACCCTGCGCGTGTTGTTCTGAATGAATTACAAAACGCGAAGATCAGAACATGCAAAAAGTTTTTGTTGATGTTTACATAAACGCGTATGCTTACCATATTTGTAGATTGTGATAATTATTATGATACATATACCATAATGACTGAGCCAAGAAAGACGCTAGAATTGCATTATTAAAGGACTTAGTTTAAATTCAATTATACATCGTTTCTCATTTGTGAAAAATTTCGGCAATTTCCCACTTTAGTAAATTTCTCTTCTTGCAAAATGGGTTTTACAGTTTTCTGTAACAGCCAGTTATTAAAACACGTTTGATGAGAAAATATTAGTATTTACTTTGGCAAACAGTTTACCTTACTGACAAATCCTTCTCCCGTAGCTCTTTTCAAAGAACCATTTGATGATCCTTCTGCAAAAGCTGTCTTAGTCTGTAAAAAACAACAAAAAGGTCTAACTTTTAGCATTTTTTTTTTGATCAGCTGCTGATTGCTCTCTAAATGTACATTAAATTGACTTTTTAGCAGCAAATATCCAACTGTTTAGCATTTTATTGCTTTAATTTCTTTCTTCCAGTCAACCAATTTTAATCATGCATGTGAAATGAACATCCACACTTTGAAAGCTGAAAAAATAAATAGTGATACCAGTTTTTACTTGATTACTTGTATTATTTACTTAGCAAAACATAACATGTGGTTGTGTACGACCATATCTAGCTTTCAGTGACAAAAATGAAAAAATCACTTAATCTTTCACCCAAGGGATATCTGTTTACTTCTACAAAAAGATTCATAAGAAATAAACTTTAAACAGTTAAATAAAAAGAAATAAAAAATCAAGTGAAATATCAAATCTGACTGACCGACCCTATTTTCCTTAGGGTATGTGACTGGAACCGCATATATTATTTTGTTTGGCTTTAAAAACAGTTGTATATATTTGTCAGCCCTACATAAACTTCTCAACTCTCAAAATACTCTAAGTTAATGTAAGTAATATGTGCCTCGGTCTTAGTTAACATATTTAGAGACAAGGATTGGGCTTTGCCCCCAAGGGGGGGTTCCTCTGTTGGTATGCTAACTAGATATGCTCTTCTTATTCAAATGGCAATTTGGTATTTTTTCGGGGGTTGTCAGACAAAAATCAAGGTTTTATTAAGAAAAAAAAAAGTCTTTTAGGAGTGCAAAAACAACAAGCATGTTTTTTTCTGCAGACTGTCTACTCCAGCCTTTTCAAAATTCTAAGTCATGAGGTATTTTTTAAACTTCCTGCCAAGCATCCCTGTCCTTTTTACCTGGAAGTACCCCCTTTTACCCCCTCCCCAAGACTTTGCCACTATGAATAAGGAAGGACCTAGTGCAAAAACAATGTAAGTAACTTTTTTTAAAGTTGTCATTTTTTCCTACATTATCCCTATTATCTTTCATAACTTTTGGTAGAGTAATTATGCCAATAACAATAATAATAACAGATAAAATATATAATACCTTGAGGGTAGTAAGCCAGTGAGCCAATGTCAACTCGTTTTCAGGTGAAAGTAAATACTCCTTGCCTTCAGGGCTAAAATCATAGTCAATCAGGTTAATAGCTGATCATCAGTTATGGAACTGGCAGAGAAACTCAATGCCAACAGTTTTGATTAAAAATACAGGAAAACAGACTTGTATGTGGATAAAATATAGGCATAAAACTCTTTTTTTTTGGTGTTGATAAAATCAGCAAACACTATCAATCATTTTGATCATCATCTGGCTGTGATGATCAAAATGGTCGAAAAACATTAACTTTGTTGATTTCATAAACACCCAAGAAAGATTTTATATCTATATTTTATCCATTTTATGTACTGGTGAAGGTGACTCATACTTTTGGGTGAGAAACATAATTCTTGCTTAAGTATAAAATGCAAAAAAGCTAGAGTCTTAAAAGGTTTTAGGGTTGTTGATCTTGAAATATGATGCCTCTTCTCTCTGTTAGAATGCTTTTCTTTGGTTCAGTTTCATCATTTGTTTAAATTTTATTTCCCCTGTGTTTAGATATAGCCATCCAAAGGGCAACACTCACATATTTTGATGAGAGGGGAAGGGGGGGGGGGAATTTTTTGCCTGAAGCTTTGTGGCAAAAGGGATTTTTTGGATCTATGGGTCTATTGAAGACAATAGAATTTTTCGGGTTCTAAAACTAGGAGGAATTTTTTTGGTTTTTGTATTTTTCTTGGCATCTCAAATCAGCAATAACATAAGCTCCATTTAAAAGCAAGGATTTTTTTGGTAGGAAAAAGTCCTGAAGTTGGGATTTTTGGATAAAAAATAAGACCCCTTTGTTATTGTAACCCCCCTCCCCCCCACCTACCTCACTAAAGTAATATGTGAGTTGGCCCAATGGAATGGCCATAGTAATTTATAACAATGAGTTAATGATTCATGGCCAGCAGAACTGGGGAGGGTGGGGGCACTGCCCCTCACCCCCAATAATTTGGTTGGGGGGGCCAGGCCTCCAATTAATTTTCTGGTTAACAACGGTAACTTTTGAATAGGAACTTCAGATTTCGTTACAAAGTATTACAATTTCCACTGTGCTTCCCCCCCCCCCCTCCACCCAAAAATATTTTGCTTCTGCTGCCACTAAGCAAACAAAATTCAAACCAAGGCAAAGTTAAACCATAACATATAAATACATCATAATGTAACTTACTTTGTACAATAAGTTCCTTCAAACTCCTTGCCAAACTAAACCCTTAAAGGGGAACTGAACTCTTAAATGAAATCCTTCAAGGTGTTGAGAACACATCTAAAAATTTTTTTATGTCTTGCTGATTTTCTGTGAAATTCTATTTTGTATGTGTGTGTTCTGGGTCATTTGGGGTCATTGAGTATGGGCATCTGACAACTTGTCAGGGGTAAATGAAGGTAACCTGTGACATAGGTTATGAGGAGCGAGCGAGCGCTTTAACTGTTTTTGTTGTCATAAGCTCGCTTACACAGTCAAGAGAGAAAGTTACAACTTATACAACTTAATTTGTGTGCGATATCTCACTCAAATGATGAATTCAGTCCGAGCCATTTCTTACCTATATCTGATGTGATAACCTCACTCCCTCTCCGCTTAACTCCTATTTCTGAGCCACCAGTACAATGCGGCAAGTAACATATTTTAAGCTCGAATTTCTCAGAAAGTCAGCGCAATACAAGAATACACAATATGCTTTCACACTCAGTTTAAGATTTTGTTTGACAAAAGTCAAATTCACTCTTACCAGTTGAGTAAAACAAATATTTCTAGTGATGCAAAAGTGGCATCTATTGACCTGTCAAAACAATTCAAGTTCAAAGATTTAGCAAATATTGAGAATGCAAAGACTAAAAAAACAATATGTTATAAAAATAAAAGTCTAAAGTTATTAGAAAAAAGTAAACCAAATTATAGTCATGTAAGTTCAAATTGAGCAACATTTTATCAAGTGCATAACTAATATTTTTCCAGTTAAAAGATTAACATTTCTATGCACTAAATAAAAACAAATCCAAAGTTAAGTAAAGCTAAGGGAGCTCAAATAAAAAGCAGCGGTTTCAAAGTTGCACCATTTATTTTTGGTTCCTAAATAATAGCAGGCCTGTCACAAGCATTGGGGGGAGGGGAATGGGATGGCTACAACAGTTTCTTCATCATTTACAGTTTTTGTGTTAGAATAATTTGACACTTCTTTGCTATATGCTTGCAGCCCCTGACCTATAGCCATATCAATTTATCTCCAAAAGGGACCTTGGGGCAGTGGCCGAGCGGTTAGCATGCGGGACTCGTAATGGTAGGGTCGCCAGTTTGAGCCCCGGTCAGACCACTGTGTTGCATCCTTGAACAAGACACTTTACCTGACTTGTTCCAGTTGACTCAGCTGTATAAATGAGTACCAGTTTTGCTGGGAGCTACTGTATTCTATCATAGATCAGTGTCCTGATAAGGAGGAGTCAAAGACTCTCATCTGACAAAACTACAAGCACTGGAGATAAGCTCTGGCCCTAGAGCTAGGAGCCACTTAGGCTCAACAAAGGATTTAGTTTTAGATAAAGGTATGCTATGCTTGCAGCCCTGCCGTCCCATATCAATTTCTCTCAGACAGGCCCAAATAGGTGCCTGGCCATGGGGATGAATGACACATCAAGCGGTTATCATAGGCCATTTAAACAAGCTCAAATAGCAGGCACGTACGCAGCTTTTCCTGTGGGGGGGGTGCACTTTAAGCTTGAGCGGACCTTTGGTTATCAGTACTTAAATATGATATTTAAACAATTCTGATATCTGATATGTGTAACAACAATATGTAATCCGGCATTGTGAGCTTTTC
>JAOBAT010140908.1:0-11571 GCA_026413305.1 Hydrozoanthus tunicans
AAATAGGTTCTGAATAAAATTTAGCTGTTATTTTTAAGTATGGAAGAGTTTAGAAAACTAATTAAATTTGATAAAACCAAACGTCAGTTTTAATGGGCGCACTAGCTTACACGAGAAAATATGCGCAGTGCAAAACGTACGTCAATGAAGACACAAGTTTTAGTCTTGACCTGATAGTTGTTGTTCTACTTTGTTGATTATAGTGCAATTTATACATCTGTTGCATGCTTTTACTATTGCTACTGTTATTGTCGCCGTCGTCATTTAACCATTATTATCATGTTATTATTACTACTGTTATTGTTACTATTATCTTTTTTTGTTATTATTGTTATTATTACTACTATTGTTTTAAATCACTGTCTCTATTGTAGGTAACCAGACAGGCTTTAAAACAATTAATTGCAAGTTGTTTGTAACGAACGATTTTTTAGAAATCTTTAATTGCGCGAGCTGTTTATGATACACAAAAGCAAAACTACCATAACTGTTGGAGAACGTATCAGCCGTTTATTTCTCATTTTATAACTGCAATTGCTCACAGGCAATTAACGTCCTAGTGATTGATATTTCCCAAGAATGCTTCCTCGAGTTTATAGTATTAAGCGCTATACTTATGGTAGAAATAAAAACCATTTGCAGAAACAGCGTCGCCAACGTCACCACCAGTTAACAGACAAATTTACCGCCGTAGCAATTGCTCTAAAAGACACTATTGCGAAGCTACATGAAAGTGGTAAGTATCTTTATTCTTTATATGTAATTGGGCAATGGTAGATGGCTCGTACAGTTTTTTTTAGATGGCTCCGAATGAATAAAATGTTGTAGTATATAAAAGTATATAGGTATGAATGTTTTACTGTAAATTAATACGCCACTGATAGTTTTCAAACTAAACTACATCCGTGATACGAGTGACTTCTTTGCCATATCCTCACTAATGAAGATATCCCTGACGTCATTCCGCTCATTCCGGCTCATTTTAAACACTCACTTCTATATAGAAAAAATAAAATTACACATTGGCGCGAATGTATGAAAGGTATCTCCTCGTGGGAAAAAATATTTCAATCCTATATTTGCGCAACTGTATAATATTCTCTATTTATCACAGACTATCACATAAGAGCCGCTTTCCAAGTTTCTCTCAATCACCAACGAAGTAGATTGACAAGTTGTTTCAACGGCGGGAAAAATTTCATATGAATCACACGTGATGATATGGAAATCGTGCGATCTGATTGGCTATTTTTATATCTTCACGTGCGATTCATATGTGTGGCTGATACACTTTATACTTCACCGGTCTACTGTGTAAATATCGAACTAAGTATGTGATCAAAACGTAGCCGCCTGGAGATACGAATTTTTTTTCTCCTTCACTCGTGAGATATTTTTTCAACACTCGAAGATAAAACTCGTATCTCTGCGCGGCTATGTAATATCCTCTATGTACAAAAAAGAAAGATGAAGTATAGCTATTCTATACAAATAATCCTTTTTCTGTCTAAATCCGATAGAATACAACCAAAGAACGTCCCAGAGACTATTGCAGTAAAATTTACTTGTTAGGCAGTGGTTTAATGTTATAAAGGGACCGTTTTCATTTCGCACATTTTGAGAGGAAGTCCAATTAGTTGTTGTAATCTTTCGAAAAATTGTAGGAGTTAACATTTCTTTATAAGCATGGGCGTTTTCAGTTGAAACTTGGCAGTGAAAATAGGCCTGCTGCGAGTTATTAGGTCGCCGCGATTTAGAGCGACTTAACGCGATTTAAGGCGACTTAAGGCAATTTAAGGAAAAAATAGGGTGAAAAAGTGCGTTTTAAGGCGACTTAAGGTAATTTAAGGAAAAATGGGATGAAAAATGACCGCGACTTAATGCGATTTAAGGCGACTTAAGGCGATTTAAGGCGGCTTAAGAACCCGGAATAGGCCTAAAACAGTTAAAAGGGATTTATTTACACAGAGAACTTAGGCGAGGCTGAAACTACCGTGGTTAATCAAAATGGAATGGATTCGGGCGATGGCGATATGTCCGTAAGTCACGCTATTTCTAAGGTGGTAACACTATAGTTAACTATGGTAAGTTTAATAAACAGAGTTTCAGGTTTTAAATAGCCCAGGTGGAGAAAATTTGTACCACCTGGCTAAAAACTCTCCATATAGTTAAACATGGCCCTGAGACTCTTGCTTAATCTCCAGCTATTAGTAAAACATGCCTGTGTTTTCATAATGCAAACCTCTAACTCTGATTTACATGGTAAGATTTTTCAACATTATGGAAATTATTTCAAAGAAATTTTAGATGAACATATGGATTATTCACCTCATTCAACATATCGTTTTCTAAGCTGTCATATTGTAAAATGATTCAATGGCGAATTGAGCTGTTCACCCGGCGAATTGAAGTAGAAAATTTGCTTGTAGTCACGGCAAAATTCGCCGGCCTAAACCTGAAGCCCTAGATAAATGTCCGCATGACACGCTGCCTTAGATGATGACACGCTCTATCTATCATGCAAGGAAAACTTTAAATGATCATTATAAAAAAAACCCAATATTTCCAAAATGTTATATTAATATTATCTAACTTTTAGGCTTAACCAAGTACTTTTTTGTAAAATTTCAAGCCACATCTCATTTATTTTACGTTGAAAATTTATTTTAAGGGCCTTTCATAAAACTTCCGTTGATATTTTTAAGTTTTTTAGGAAGAAACCTGATAGGAAACGGTGTATTTAAATTAGCACGAGATAAGGCCAAACATTAACGGGATAATTTTCATCAGATTTTTCAGAAACGGAGCCGTTTGCTCATAGCTTACTAGCTTTTTTATTTCTATCGTGTAACATCTTAATTTTTGTGACGAAAGGCCTTATGGGGCCTCTCGTCACTATGTCATCGCGTCTGAATGAGTGAATGAGTGAGTTGTAACCATAAAATTTGAAGCAGGCGCTCCTAGCAGTTATTCAAACATGTGATCGTCGTCAAGGAGATCACGCTGGCTAAGAGAACGAAGGCTCAGGTTACGAATTTGATCGGATTATTTCGGATTACGAAGTTATGTCAAAAGAAAACCTTTCTGTTTCTTATGCTTACACTGTATATTTAACTTTCTTTTCTGAAACCTTAGTTCACTATGCTAAGATCAATACTAAAGTTGCTACTCATAAAAAATATTTGCATTTTCCTTCTCTTAAAAATACAAATTACCGTTGTTATGCATTCTGCCTTGAGTCACATGCAGTCTTTGACTGCCTATTTTTCTTAATTGTATCATTCAGGACCCAAACGAAGATCAAGAAACTGACATCATACTGGAGCATATTGGGTTGTTTTACGAGGTGAAGGAGCTTCACAAAACATACTTATGTGATTTTCAATGCAGTCATCTTTAAAAAGAGTTAGGGCTCAAATGCCTATCAGATTTGTACCAGACTAAGGCTAACTTAATGCAGTATACGATTGATTTTCGATAAATACGATTTTTTGTCGACAAATGAAAGATTAAATTGTGTTGTTATATACCTAGACTTTCGTTCAACAAAACAAGCGCTGTGATTGGTTGATTCTTGGTCACGTGCTCCTGGTCAAATTCAAATGTATCCTGACCGGATACAATTGCGCAGTTGTTGCCCGCCAGCCATCTTTGTCTGTTTTTGTTTAATGATTGTTTGAGGGAAAATCTAAATATATAATAAAGCACTTAACATATAGACCCTCGGGAAACAAGTTAGTTTTGTTTTCCCTCGAGTTTCCATATTTCCATTGGGATTCTCGGGAAAGCAAAACTTACCGTGGGGACTATGCATTAAGTGTGTATTGTTCAGTCTTCCTGTTTTGTTCAAATAGAGACCTCTTCAATCGGAAAACACATGTTTAAAATCTTAGGCGCGTCCATTATACACACAGAAGCAATACATCAGCTAGAGGAAGGCAGGAAGTTTGATCATCTCTTGCTGTTATAATTCAAAGTACTTTTGGTCTCAGTGAAAGCAAAGAATATAAAACTCCTGTCAGGAGTGTGTGAGTTTCTCTTACGAAATGCGTCTTGATGTTCGTTTTTACTGCATGTCGATTGGTTGGTAAGTGGCAAGTCACGTGGTATCTTGCGTTTCTTTAAGGTGTTATTATTATTTATAAAGACGTTTCCTACGGCAACAAAAGTTACATTACATTCTATTTCGCATTTAATCATAATTTCCTTATTCTTTTACAACGTTGTAAGGAAATTTGATCCGAATGAAAAACTTCTTCACATGCATGGCCTGAGAAAAGTGCATGACCTCAAGAATTTCCATGACAACAAACCCTTCCTTTTACAACTATTCATGTTTCTTTACCAGTCGCTACAGGCAGAGAGATACAAAGAGGCAGTTATGGTTGCTTCCCACTCACCGCAGGTATTTTTTTCTATCTACAAACTCAGACAATAATCTTGGACAAGTATACACTTTAGACCCCTTTCCCCCAGAACAAAAAGAGAAATAAACGCAACATTGGAGGGGGGTACGGGTGCTGGTTTTCACAAGAGTGTCCAAGGATTTTTATCTGAGATTGTAAAATACCAAGCCAGTAGTATTAGTGGCTAGTACACACAACGGAACTTGTTTAAAGCTTGTACGTTAATTTCCTGTGCAAAAAACATTGTTGTTGCAACTGGGACGATGGACTTAAACTACCCAGGGAGTATTTTGAAAGATAAAAAAACGTAAAATTTAACCAATTTGACAACTTCACACAGATTTTTCTTGCTTCAATTCCACCGTAGAAGGAGAGAGTATTATCCTAAGTACCTGTTTTTTTTTTTTTCAAATTTCAACATTTTAAATGGGGAAACAATAACATTTTTATAAAGTTTTTGATAATAGTATTTTTTGTGTTTACCAGACGTTGTTTTAAGTAAAATGTTTCTGATGCCGTATAAAGTCTATTACATAAGCATGAAATGCTCTATTAAATTCAATTAACATAAAAAAATAACAATGAAGAATGAGAATCTATTGTAACGCTAGCAATTAAACGGTGACATTTGTAATATAGATACGATGATTAAACTATGATGAAAATGATAAACACTATTATAAAGATGATTATAAATATGAGAGCAGTACAAATTCTATTGCAAAACAATTCATCCGCAAATTCAATTAACCGATTCATTTGGACACGTTAACAACGAGGAGCACTAAGATTCTTACGAAAACATGTACGTGTATACTCAAAAACGGACCAACGGTGTTGCGAAAGAAAACCGCGCTTTCTACTAAAGAGAGATTTATTTCTTACTGATCAAAAATTGGGTAAAAGCAACTCAAAAGAGAACAAAATCTTACTTGTTATAGTAAATGCTGTCTGCTCGTTGCACATCTTTAGGGAATTCTTCGAGTGCCAGAAACTGTAGAGATACTCAAGGAAATGGAAGAGAAGACTGGCAAACGGTAAGCAACTTTACAAACCACATCAAAATTTTCATTTTTTCACTTTCAGGCATACACAAGAAAAATTAAAAAGTTACCTTCCTTTGTTGCCAGTGACGTATGATAGCGTCTTCGTGAAATTACTGATCCCAAAAGTTGTGGTTAAACTAACTAACTTTATTCATCGTCGTTGCGCTGAGAGTGGTTGCCCATTCTCCCAAGCCAGTGGCTTTTGTTTAATCGCTCGACGGCACAGATCTCAGCGTGAAAGTCGTGGTTGATACTTTGGAAGACTGTTGAACTGCCGGAGGATTTATTCCCCCATATAGGGTTTGTTGTACCGATACTTTCTGCCAGGAGTAGATTACCCTTCCCCCTGGGGGTTTAACTTTTGTTTTCTTAGAATTTGTGACCATCCTACCCCGTCTATTCTATCTCTTCCTCATTTTCTCTCAGTTTCCTCTAATTTGTGATTCCCCTTCCAGCTTCTTTCTCATCCCCTCTCAGTTTTTCTACAATTTGTGATGCCCCAATGGTTCCCCCTCATTCCCTTTTCAGTTTCCCTATAATTGATGATGCCCTTGCCCAATTCATTTACTCTATAATTTGTGATGCCCCACTAATTCGCCACCCTATCTCTCTCCAGCCCCTTTTCAGTTTCCCTATAATTGATGCCCTTGCCCAATTCGTTTACTCTATAATTTGTGACGCCCAAACAGTTTCCCACCCTATCTCTTTCCCAGCCCTTTACAGTTTCTGAGTAATTGAGGATGCCCTTGTTTAATTTCCTCATCCCCTCTCAGTATCTCTATAAATTGTGATGCCCCACCAATTCCTCATCTTATCTCTTCTTCATCCCCTTTTCAGTTTCCCTATAATTGATGATGCCCATGCCGAATTCATTTACTCTATAAATTGTGATGCCCCACCAATTCCCCACCCTATCTCTTTTTTTCCCCATTTCAGCTTCCCTATAATTGATGATGCCCTTGCCCAATTTTTTCCTCATCCCCTCTCAGTATTTCTATAAATTGTGATGCCCCACCAATTCCCCACCCTTTCTCTTCCTTGTCCCCTTTTCAGTTTCCCTTTAATGGATGATGCCCTTACCCAATTTCTTCCTCATCCTCTCTTAGTTTCCCTAAAACTTGTGATGCCTTCAGTTCAATTACATAATCGCATCTCTCTTTCCCGCAGAGACATACTGTTATGCTACTGGGAGCTGCTTCTGCCAACAGTTTTGCCTCCTCATGATAAGCTACAAGAATGGGAGACAGTAGAATGTGTCAAGTGCGTTTTGAAAAATGGTAAGCAACACTTTCGGTGTTTTAGTTTTTGATAAAAAAAGAGTATATAAAAAACATGCGAAGCGCAACAGCAACAGCAACTCTTTTTGTTTCACCCTTAAAAATTAGGATTTACAAGTAAATATAAGGAAAGTCACAGATGGAGAGGGTACTGGCTTCCTGTAGTTTAATAACCATAACGGGTTAAAGGATCAGGAGGCCAGACTTTGCAGAATTAATTTACAATTTACATGATTTGGTCGGTTTTACAAAGAACAACCAACCAACAACTTCTACAAACATGCGTAAACACACTAACATAACACACCGCTGCCTGGTTAGCTTAGTTGGTAAGGCGCCAGCCTTTCGTGCGGGAGGCCCGTGTTCGATTCCCGGTGCCGGACCTTCACTCGGGGTCTTAAAACAACTGAGGAAAAGGTGCTGCCTTTGCTCTAACATCTGCAAACGGTTAGACCTTCGTGTCTTCTCGGATAAGGACGTTAAACTGTAGGCCAAGTCTCTCGATCTCCTAAATTAAACTTAAAAGAACCCACTTCACTTGTCGAAAAAGAGTAGGGTGATCCCGGTATTGTGGTCTGTCTTCTCCTAACTGAGGACAACTCTTACTAAACATTACTGTGAGCCGTATATAACGGACTATCTAAGACCCTCAATACCAGAGTTATCTGTAAATCATTGTTAAGCGCCTTTGACCACATGGAAAAGAGCGCTATATATATATACAAACTAAGATTCCCCTTTCCTTTGAATGTTTTCAAACTGGACTGCTTAATGTCATCTCCAATTGAATTCCATAATCAAACAGTTCCTAATTTGCACTTTTTTATTCAGAACATGTACTAAGAACGTCTATACTTTCTTGTATTAACTTTTTTCTTGATGCAACAACGCAAACACTCTTCACTCCAATGCTTAAGAGACTTCTCAGCTTTTGCGTAGCGACAATCATTTCTATTCTATAAGGCAAGGAAGATAAATGCTCACTTCTCAGAGCTTCAAAAACCGGTTCAAGATTTAAAAGTTAAGTTTTTGGTTTACGCGAAGCGAAGCTTTCCTGTTAAAAAAAAACAGGAAAATGGTTTAAGCTTTTAGGCGACGGGAAATAGCCCTAAGATGGAGCTAATTGCTAAATCAGCACAACTTACAGGAGATATTTACTTCCTGCTGAAATTTCAAATATATACTTAAGCGAGAAGAAGATTAACGTAAGTCCTGAGTTATTTTAAGAATGCTGGTAGGATACGTGGTTAAAGGAAAAAGAACATCTCTTAGGCTAACAGTTGTGCTTTTCTAAGCCAAATGCTTTTCAATTATAGCTTTTCTGTTTAACTTACAAGATTTCATAATTGCTAGGAAAAAATCTTGGGAGTTTTGTTTATGAGGTGTCACATGGATGTTAAGATAATAACTTCAGAAGGCTGAACTGATGCGTAGTGCAGCAATAGTTAATCTAGGTATAGCTCTGCGTGCTACCAGCTTTCCGGATTACATACGTAATTCTAAGGACTTGCCTCTAACGATGTCTCAAACTAAGAAAAAGTCTCTTTTCAAAGAAAATAAAGGCTTGCTCTTGTCCTTATAATCATGCAGTTTCTCTTATTAACATTGTTACGAAATCAATTGTTTTCACATAAGTATGTTTAAGTGGTACTAGTGTTCCCGTTAATCATTCTTTGTTTTTAGGTCGCAGTGACTTGATGTTACATTGGATTGCACAAGAGAAGGTAATTTGTCGTGAAAGCACGTCTCATCAGATCATATTAAAACGTCTTAAGAGATTTGGAAATACAGTTTGGAAAAATAAACCTTTCCGCCTTCCATCTGATTAAGTATAGTTAAGAACCGCACTTTGATCTTGTCAGATACTGTATTGGGGCACACATGTATGGTCAAACGCAGATTGAAGAGAAACTAAGTTTTATCGCGACTGTGATAAAACTGGCTTAAAATGAGTATAAACATCTCTCCTGCCGATTTTGGTTACCAAACTTTCTGAAGTCTTGTGAATACGCCTTTCAAAACAAGCAAACCAAGCGCTCTTTTTATGGAAGTTTAACTGCTGTTTCAAAAGATAAGACATTTTTTTGGTTTAGCTTAAATCGGGTTTAAGTAAGCTAAGTAAAACGCATGCGCACTACCTGTTTACTGTGCTGATATCTATATATGCAAATCAATTTTCAACCGCAGCATTTCCTATACAGTTCTGCTTTTTTTGTCTCTCTTCCCTTCCCAGATCTTTCTTTTGCTCGCGCGTCCAACATGGCGGCCCGCTCGATTGACTCTTTGTCTCTCCCCAGCTCTTTCTTTTGCTCGCGCGTCCAACATGGCGGCCCACTCGATTGACTCTTTGTCTCTCCTCAGGTGTTTCTTTTGCTTGCGCGTTCAACAACATGGCGTCTGCTCGGTTGAAACTTTGCCTCTCCCCTAAAAGATAACCGCTATGCAAGCTTCATTATCGAACTTCAACCGATTTCAAATCACAAACTGACAAGGAAGCCGTCAGTTCACTTTCAAACTGTTAAAGTCTTAAACTTCCTGTTGCAGCTCGAGGACTAGTAATAGGCGGGGTGGTTAGAAAAAAAGAAGATACATGTCATCCGTTTGAGCAAAACTCGCTTAAACTGGGCTCTGTTTAAAACAACTTACAGACAAAAGTATTTTGCAACAAAAATTTATAGTTTTACAGAATACTTAGAGGAAAACGTACATACATATAAAGTGTTGGTATAAAATTAAACTAATTAGTGAGGTCTTAGATATTTTTTCAAGCCAGACTTGAATTTGGCTTAGTCATGTGTCCTCCTTAGGTCTACCGGAAGCGTATTTCAGATATCAGTGCCAGCAAACCTGAAGGAGCCCCGATATTTTGTTGTTTTGGAAAAAGGCGGACGTAGCAAAACTCTAAAGCACGTGTTTCATTTCTAACCTATTTTACAAACGTGTAACGTTTCCTCGTTGAAACTCATCTTTCTAATGGGAAGATTCAGCCGGTTTTATAAACATATGAGGAAATGTAAAAAACATGTTTGATAATTGATGTCTAAGAAAGGGGTTTTTACATAGTCTTTATTTTTTACTGTTTTCCTGTCAACACGTGAAGTTATGCAACTGACTTCCGATCCGTCTCTATTACTCAGTTTACAGCCTTTATATGTATGATGTAAACAATAGAACTTCACCTGAAAATATCTTGGACTTGTTCTCCAGAAATTCATTTCTATTCCACACGTTCTACAACTTCCCAACACTTCTATGTAGAAGAATCAGGCCTAGTACTGAAAAAAAATGCCTCCAGAATCGGTGCTCGTAGTTGGAATAGGATACAAAGTTGTCTTAAGACATAAAGAAACTTCTCGATGTTCATTTATTAAAGTACTGGCAATCAGCTTCTAAAATAAAATTAAAAAATTATGATCTTGATCATTAGGTTTACTACTCACTTTAAACTTGTAAACTTTGGTCTACAATCCACACTGATAATCACTGTATCATATCTCAATAATACTTACTAATTGTTATTACAGAAATGTTTGTTTTACGGTCAAACTTGGGAATAAAAAACAAGATCTTCTCTATGTGCATGCCTCGAATGGCTATGTTACGTGCCTGTCAGTCGTATTTGTAAGCCATTTGAATATCTTTAAAGAGCCGAGTTGGGTTAGCATTGATAATAGAAATGACACGCCCACAAGAGTTCTACATTTAGGCCAATATTCACTTCTTAACACTGACGCAAAACTATTCAACATCATTGACAAAGCAAGCCGGAAAGCAGCATAAAATTATAGATAAGAAGTGATGTTGTTACTCTCATATTGGTTCCCCAAGCACAAACACTTGAAAGGACTACCTAAAAAAAGCATATTAATCTGATATCAGTTGTCAAGTGCGGTGTGCTATAGAAGGAAATTTGTCGGTTGTATCATTTGTTTACTATAACCAACCAAGTGTTGCGTCGTTATTACAAAACTAAAGGAGGTCTAAGTATTTATCGAACCGTTTGATTAGAATCTTAGACCACAAAGAAAAAAAGATATGGTTCTTATCGGGGAGACTAAAAGACTTACCATTAGATTAAGATTAAGTTTCGTCCTAAAAATACGTTGATAAGTATACTGGAAGTAGGAAGCGAAAGAATTTAAATACTGCGAGGTTTTCTTCTTGTACTTCTTAAGTGAAACAAAAGCTCACAAGTATTTCTATTAATAAACGGAGCAAGTGAGCGAGTTTTATATTTCTTTTATAAAATACGACACACAAACAGCCGATAAACCCCCGCAATGACGTATGCATTCACATTCTTCATAATTAGAATGCGTCGCCACAACCAATCAGAACGCGCGTTATATTCCCTTTATTTCATAACAAAAATTTTACATTTCAAGAAGCATTAGGCAGCATTCGTTTTCAATCGTTTACATACTGAAATATCTAAGACCAAACTACATGATCATAGAACATTCTGATTACTCCTGCCCCTAAATCAATGGATCTGCTACAAGTTTTTGGTGCTTTCTTCTAGGCTTTATATTGATGATATAACAAAGCTTACAACTTAGAAATACATCTTAGTAACCGAGTGCAAGGTTTGTCCAGTTTGCCCGGCCGAGGTTTTTCACTGTACAGACCGAGAAATGCGAGGTTTTGTGTGTGCGAAAGACCGAGGAAAAATATTTACCCGGACAGACTGAACAAATGAGGTTACTGTGGAATCCCGGTTTAACAATCATCGGTTTAACGATACTCCCGGTATAACGATAAA
The DNA here is from genome assembly GCA_026413305.1 of Hydrozoanthus tunicans. Classification (NCBI taxonomy): domain Eukaryota; kingdom Metazoa; phylum Cnidaria; class Anthozoa; order Zoantharia; family Hydrozoanthidae; genus Hydrozoanthus; species Hydrozoanthus tunicans. The sequence goes on from JAOBAT010140908.1 coordinate 11,492, forward strand.
CAATCGTTTCCCCGGCAAAAGTTATAGTAAAATGTATGGGGCAGAACCCCGGTTTAACGATATTCGGTTTAACGATATTC
>JAOBAT010140930.1:0-11568 GCA_026413305.1 Hydrozoanthus tunicans
CCCCTCCCCTCCCCCCGATACATACTCAGATCAGATAATCTTGTTGTCCCAAAAAGAGCTGGCCTTGGCGATGCGTGAGGTGACCTCTGCATTGATATAAAGTAGATAGAAAGCATGCTGCCAAGGTACTTGTCAGCGACCTTAAGGGTTTCCTCTTTGACTGTGTTAGTAGGGGCAGCATAGGTCTTCTGGTGCATGACCTCAGTTTTCTTTGTGTTTATTGTAAGCTCAAAATTGTCGCAAGCGGGAGAGAAGTAGTCAACGCAGTAGTCTTCCTTTTATTGGAAGCGTTAAGCAAAAAGTCATCAGCGAACATAAAAAGTCACGCACAGTAGCTTCCTTGACCTTGGTCTTTGCCCGAGGTCTGCGTAGACTGAGGAGACTCCCATCCGTCCTGTACCTAACTACAAGGGAAACCCCTCGATGGTTGTCGCATGATGGTTTTCCTTTTCTCTTGTAAAGGTGAGTTGCTGAGGTATCTTTGAGCTCCGGTGAAATGGTATCCTGCTACCACTTGATCTGGAAGAGCTCGGTGAGTTTCTGCAAAAGGACTTGCCCTCCTGACGTAAGGATCTCAGCAGAAATAGAATCTGAGCCCGATGCCTTGCCATTTGAGAAAGATTCAATCGTTTTCTGGACATCAAATTATGTTGGCAGCTCAGCTAGGGATGTGTTGGTATATACCTGCGGTATGAAGCAATGCCAAAGGTACACTATGAAAGTGCTCAGCCCATTTCTTCAGAATGTCAGTCTTCTCCATGAAAAGAGTTGACCCATCGGCACTCAGAAGTGGTAATGTTCCAAATGGTTGAGCTTTGTCTGTACCTGGCATTTGATGCTGTAATTGGCTGTTCTTTTGGAGACAGAGCTGCTGTCTTGTTGGTGTGCCCTGTGCGCGTCCTGCTTTTCCTAGAGCATTTTTTGGATTTCTTCATCGTTTCATCGAGCCAGTCTTGACGTTTATGCGTGTTCAGGCGAAGATACATAAGCGCAATCTCATAAACTGTATCTCCGTTTTCCATACCACTTGCTCCCAGATCTAACTTCGAAAGGTGATATCATTTTTGAGGGTCTTGAATTTCAGATGCTGGCTAAATTTTAATTTCAGTGAAGTCTTTGTTCAAGTGGTTGGCAATATCTTTTGGATTGGATGTAACCTCTGAAGGTGATACCCTAATCTAATTGCTTTGAGTGTTATTTTTTTAAACTTCCGATTCATAAAACCATTCATAGCTTTCCATGTTCCTTTAGAATCGCCTGACCTGTTCTCAATTTCTTGTTAATAGAAATTTCGTTTTGTCTGTTTGACTTGTTCGTTTAGTTTTTTTTTCTAATCTTTTATAAATCTCACAGTCTTTTGTTTTGTTTGATTCCATAGCCTAAATATTGGATTACCTCTTGAAATTTGCGAATAGCAAAGACTAGGTCGTGATCACTTGCTTTCTGGTCTATTTGTAACACAATTTTGCGTCACTCTAGTTGGTGCATTAATAATCTGTAACATCTGACAGTTGTTTGGAATAAACGGCTATGTGTAGATTAACGTCGGCCCAATAAACAAGGATTTTCTCAGTTTTTCTTACGGTTGTCTCTGGTTAATTACAGCACGTCAAAGTTTGACCTCTCTTGAAGGAAATCCAAAAATTCAAAGTTTCTAAACATTATGTTGACAGTACAGGAGGGCAACATATGGTACTCTAACAACTGACTGTAGTTTTATTATATGCACCTGAACAAAATCGTATTGAATTTTTCGCTTATCATTTTATAAAAACTGAATTTATTATATCATTAATTTTCCTTAGTTTTACTCAATACAGGGTAAAACACTAAAACGTACCTTCTTCAACGGCTATTTTCTCTTTTCCAATTTGAGTCCCTTGCCCACTATTAGGATTATGATACAGTATAATCAAAATCAACGCAAGAAGAACGAAGAGCAGAAACACAACAACTGCAAAAGAAACCATTAAACTGTTTCTGTGTTTCGTGTTGTTCGAAGACATGATGCAAAGTTGTTTCAATATTTGACCTCGCTTGCACGTTAATATAAGCATATGCAAATTATATTCGTTGTCCTTCGTGATCCAGTCATGCAAAAATGTTATATTGCTTTGGCTCTTTCAATAAATCTTTTATCTTCATAATCACGCATCACTTTTCGTGGCATTCACCCCCTTTATGAAAAATTCCCGTACTGTACAAAGTTTTTTTTTCTCTATTTTACACACGAAAGTACCTTAAAAGTTTCATGGTGAGCTATAAACTCTTTTTATAAGAACGTCGAATTTTTCGACTGGGGTTGAACGTTCTCAAAACTTAAAGGGATATCAGCCTCAAATGTTCTTTAAATTTTGTTTTAAGTTAAATTTCTTAAAATATCTTTACTGATTTCAGACAATATAAATAATACATGTACCGTATAAAGTACATTTGTATATATCTGTAAGAATTACGATTTGGTAAATGAAATCTCACGGCAAAAGTTTGTTGACATCACGGCAAAAAGTTTGTGAACTTCACGGCAAAGGTTTGAAAAAAAGCGTTTACATCTGAAAATCCGACTTTGATCTTTGCCTTGTTGCATGCCGGCTGCTCAGTTTTCATCCAAGTTTTTACACAAAGCTAACTGACCATGCAAATGAAAGCTAAATCAAGATTTTAATAAGAAAACCTTTTTCTTATTTCTGGTTAGAAAAAAAACTCAAACTTTTGTAGACGCCATACCCGCAAATCAATTTTGTTCGGTGCTGCTTAGTTCCCCAAACACAGATTCCACCACAAACGAAGCGGTTTGGCCTTGGCTGCGTCCAACCATCGTAAGCAATAAGAAGACCGAAAGCATATCAAAGAAAACTTTCAAGAGGTTAGCTTTCATATCAAAAAGAAAATCCGTACCGATGAAAAGACAAAAGAGATAATAGTCTAACAAATAAAAGGAGGCAGACGAACAACTAGCCTAGTCCACTTCCGCCGCCGTTTCGTTTTCATATATTTGCCCGCAGTTTCTCAGACTTTTGTCGTGATGTTCACAAATTTTTGCCATGCTGTCAACAAACTTTGACGTAAGATTTGGGGAGCCGTTTTCTTCAAACTTTTGCCGCGATGTTCACAAATTTTGGCCGTGACACTTGAGGACAACCGTAAAAAGCAATTTAAAGCTTAATTTTGTGCTAAGTACCTAAATAATTTGAATTGAGTTTAGACAATTTTTTGTTCGCTTAAACAATTGACTGACGTAAAAGCAATTTAAAGCATTATTTCATCATTTCAATTTTCGAAAGTAGAAACTTAAACCAACCACTGACGTAAAACCATTTCAAATCATATTTTTGTGCTAATCACCTAAAACAGTTTGATTAAAGAACTCTTTCACCTTTGGTCAATTACACTATAGACCATGTATGATACTGGACGGAAAGTTTAAGAAAATATAAACAATTAATCTTTAAAAAAGATAGAGTGACTTTTATTAAAGCTTATGCAAATTCAAGCAAGAAGTTTTAAGTAGTTATATATTTAGCTAACGCTAAATACATACTGAATATCGCGATATTAGCTCGATACATAACTACGCGACACGTCCCAAACAAAAAAAACCTCTTTCTAGCACGCGAAAACCTCGGTTAAATGTAAGACGAATGGTCAGAAGTCCAGTAAGGCATAATTTTACACTTTCTCTAAGTTTAAATTTACAAACCCTTTTATCTAATACAAATACAAAGGAAAGGCAAATAGTCTTTATAATCTCTCAGTTAGCTGAGTGAAATTAACAACTAAATCAACGCAATAAAAATGAATATTGTGACAAATTTTTACACAAAGAGTCTTTTAAAATAGCGTACTGTGGTTTTCACACAATCAATATACTAGCTTTATTGCTAATTAAACAGTAATTTATCACCTTAAGCGTTCTTCATGCCAAAATTAACAACTATTTAAAAAGTATAAAATTCTCCTCAACAGCGAGTTTTGAGCAAAACTAAGTTAAAAACTAGAACAAAGCACCGTTAGAAATAAAAACTAGCATGTCTATTAGCACTCTTAGGAAAGCTATAAAATATTTCTACTAAACAGTCAAATTGAAGGTGAAAGGTTAAAGCGCTGTGGGCTTTGTGATCAATTTTGCCCACAAAAATGGCTTTGGGCCATTTGGAAGTGCAACCTAAGAACTATACCAACACTCAAAAGATTTAAGAACGCTGTAAAAAGACTGTACTCTCGATCTGCAACAATTAGAGCCTAGGTCAGAAAAGATGAGTTTATTTATGCTAACATGAAACAAATGACTTCAAGATCATTACAAAGTACTGAGCATTTTGAATATATTTAACTATTAGTATACTTTGTAAACTTTGAATATATTCAACTATTAGTATACTCTGTAAACTTTATACATACATATCTCAAGTCTTTTCGATTTTATATTTTCTTATTCTAGCATAGAGTCCGATAATTTAAATAACAAATTATTCACCATTTTGAATATATTTAACTATTTAAATCTTGTAAACTTTATATATGTTTATCTGAAGACCCCCCTATTAGCAAGGCACATGTACCAAGCTAGATGTTTTGAGACGTTGATAAATTATAATATTATAATTATTATTATTATAATTATTATTATTATTTTGTATCGTGCGAGCGATCCCTCTTACACAACACTGTTGCGTAACTCTCGATGGGATATAGAAGCCCCAAGCGTAGTAATGGGAATTACCTCTTTTGCGTCCTTGATTTCCTAAACTAATAATGACAGCGAAGATCCAAAGAAGACTCAAAGTTGACAAGTATTTCAAACATCAACTCGTTATTTCCCTTGTACTAGGCTGATTCAGTTTTACGACAAAATGTTCTACTTCTACGCAGGAGAGGAGAATATTGACATCTTAAAACTTACCGAACAGAACGGATGAGATTCGCCTGACTTCAAAGTATTTCCTAATGGTTCTTTTTTAAGAAACAAAAACTAAATTTTTTTTGCAGTAAGACCTTTTTCGTTGGACAGCTGAAATACCCCACTCCAATTTCTACCTAGGTTTTCTGTTTCGAAACTTGTCAGTACGTATTGTTAGGAGCAAAGGCTGCAACCAAATCAAACGTCTTCCAGATGTCACACAAATGTTGCAGATCACATTACCCTGGTCGCCAAGTTGAAGCAAGTCGACTTCCTCAACAGCATCACTAACTGGATTATTGACTTTCTCTCCGACAGGTCTCAGAGGGTCAAACTTGGTAACGACTGCCTGTCAGAGTGGGGCAGAGTGCCATCTGGTGTCCCCTTGCAAGGCTGGGTTAACCCTGGATTAAGCCAAGATTCAAGCAGTGATTTCTTCTCTAAGGAAAGGTTTACGGTTCTTTTGAATTACTGCCGTGATTTTCCACGGAAAAAAAATTACAAGTCCCAAAACTACTGCATAAATCAGTCTCTTTGACGAAGGAAACTAGAACGTAGTTTAATGGTTAAACCCTGGGTAAGCGCTAGTCTAGAAAACAATTAAAAATCAAAGCAAAAAAAAAATAAAAAACCAGCAATATAATTGTAGTAAGCGGCCGAAAATAAAAGGAAAAATGAATAACCCAAACATAGGTTGCAACAGTTTTAGTACAAAGTGCGACAAGTGTTACACACTTTTACGATAACCACAAAATGCGACAGTTCAGCGCGCTAGAGTAAAAACACTTGCAAAAGTAGTTTTGAAAATACACTTACTCCTCCTTGCTTCGTCGCAATGGTAGGTTTCCCATTTTTGCTGAAGGCGCGACCATTATAGTGCATCGAACTGTAGTAGTCGTACGGAGTACCAAGGGAGTCGATCGTAGATTGATCGTATTTATTGAAGTTGTAATTCATTCCTGTAAACAGCCGAGTTCATGTGACAAAAGAAATTAAGTCAGAGATAAAACAGTCAGCTGTTGTCTATCTGTGAGTTTGTATGAATAACCATGACAATTGGCTGTATTAAGCAGCCCGTTATTAATCTTAATCTTAATCTTAATCTCTAAACAGCGGTCAGCGGGTACGTAATACCACAAAACTGAGCGTGTTCTTCCTATTCAACCCTAATAGCGGAGGGGTTGGCGCAGTGGTAATCTTGAGGTCCTCGGTTCGATTCCGGCCCGGCCTTGTTCGAGGGTTGAATATTTAGGTAGCGAACGAATTAAAGCTAACAAACCATTATATTTTGAGTTATATTTATAATACATTTATTGTCCGTCAAAGTAAACGGGAACTTTGTTTGAAAACATCTATATAACCGACTTTTATAAACAGTTGTGTTGGAAATGAACAGTGGAACGAAACTCAAGGTGTTGTTATAAATTAGCAAGAACTCGATCTACTAACTTCCCGGTCATGAACTTATGGAAAGTTATTGGACCAATTTTGGTCCAATCAGTGCACAGAATTTGGTTATTAGCCCTAAAAGTTTGGCTTGCCATTTAATAAAGAACTTTAATCTCTAAACAGAATAAACCTGAAGCTGAACAACAAATCCTTATAAATCATTCCATTACTTTATCAAAATCAGAACAATTTGTGAACTACTACATTACAAATATATTATCCCTAAGTAGAAAATCTTAGGGTAACTGTCCACGCCCTAACTAGAAAAAACTAATTTTTGCTTTTTAAACCAGATGTATATAGATTGTTTCCCCAACAATGTCTCAACCTTTTAAATCCATTATAAAAACTCTTCTTTTATTTAGTATGTAATCAAATTTCAACCATTACGCAACAAAATGAAAAGCCGGGCATTTTGAAATGGGAAAAGCTTAAATTTAAAACACCATGTCCACCGTCTAGTTTTTGAATTCTTCTTAGCCTATATTTTTTGTAATCTCAAAATTAATAAGTATGCAATTATTCATTTAGTATATACGAAATGTATGAATGTAAACGTCGTACCGAACCTTCTAGCCACCTCTCATGCAACAAATTGTAAAACTAAGCGCATACTTTTAAAAACACTTACTCTCAAAGATGTTCCAGTAGATATTGACGTAGTTATCTCTTTCGGGTCTGCACTGCTCGTGATAAACCCCAAGGCATGACCTTAAAAGACGTTTAAAATCTATCTCTTCTGTTGCTGTATCATCATTGTTATTATTAATGTTATTATTATTATTATTATTAATATTATTATTATTATTATTATTATTATTATTATTGTTGTTATCAAAATCATTATTTTTACCACCTATGTTATTGTTTTTATCATTCTTAATATCATTCTCATTATCATTATTGATGCTGTAAAAATGATGATGACAACATAAAATATAACACTACCAAGTCTAACGTGACTATCTGCTAAAGTCTTGATTCGTATGTTGACTCAGCTTGGCAAAACGCCTGTCTTTCTGACAAACTCTATGTCTCCCCAATTTTGCACCATTAGAATAGAAATTGATATTGTTTTTCCTTTTAGCAGCTGTGTGGTACGAAAAAGTCCTGTTTTTCTTGAAGACTATAAATGACTGTGAGGTATATGGTCAGTAAGCAAAGGGTTGTTTTGTTTTGTATTATAAAAGAGAATTTAAGTAGAAAAAATGCCTAAAATCTGGTCAATAAGTTTTTCTTTTTATTTATTTATTTATGAAGATTCTGCTGGTGGAATCACAAGGAAAAGGAACAATAGGACACGAGGTCCCGAGTTTGTCAGCAGTGAAAGAAAAGCTTATTGTTAAAGATGAAACTAGCATGTTTAAACAGCACGCACAGGCGGGATCGAATGTCGGCAGCTGAGGAGCCGGAGATGAGGTGTTTGACGCACGATGACCATTTTTCATTTCGAAAACAAGCTAAGGCGCGAAACTTTTTAGACAGCATGAGCTCACCTGTGCAGGTGAGAGAGTATTGCTAAAATATAACGAATATTTTCGGTCATACAATTCACTGTAGTTGACAAGCCATTGAGAGTAGAGGAGAAGTTTGCCAAGATGATGATGAGAGTTTTTGTTCTGTTAGCACTCTTGGGTGCAGCGTTCGCAAGTAATAACCCCGAAGGTATATATATGTCGATATATGATGACGATAACTCGTATAAGGGCTTAGGTTGGTTCCTGGCCCAGTTGTCGGACAAGGTGTCTTGGCATAATAGAGGTTTTGCAAGAGAGATTAATTAAGCTGCTAGCGGCCGTTATATTACTGAGCAGCAAAATGCGCAAAATCTTTTGCCATATTTGTAAGCTTCTGTAGCTCATTTCAGTCATGCAGCCTTTTTAACCCTTAAGTTCTAAGACTTGCAGATTACTTCAAACAGTATTCAGTTTGTTCGCCAAAACACAATATGAACTTTCAAACTGTGAACAGGCAGGTATTCACGCATACGCTTGGCATCAAAGATTGCTGCGTTGTGTATAGAAACGTTGAAGTCGCAGTAACAAATACTCTTCTTCGGAAGCGAACACAAAGCGGGCGAAAAGGTAAACATTTTCAGAAGAACGGTTCTTTTTAAAAAACTTTGAAAAGATGTGAAGGTGAAGTTTTTCCTTTACTTTTATTGCAACCCTTATTGATTAGTTTCTGTGTTGTTATGTTAACCTTATCATCCATCGTTTTGTATCTAAAACGCCGTTTGACTCTGAAATAGAACGTTGTTTAGGGTGTTTTGAACAAGAACTTCAATTTTTCCTTAGCAAATTAGACTAAATAATTCTGTAAATTCATCGCAGTGAAAGAGTGCATAAATGGTTGTTCAGACTATATCATAAGCAGTACACATGTTACAAAAATCTGAAAAGAAACGATGGATGTGCCAACCAAAACGCTATAAGAAACAAAGAATGTGGAAAAGAAAGAAAATTGTAGTACAATGGAAATGGTTCAAATTTTGAACTTATACACTGCTTTCGGCTTGAAACTAGCCAAATCAGTCGTACTTTATTCCTTGAAATTTCTCATTGCAAGTTCAGCTTCTTTTACTCATTTACTATTCTTATTCTTAAGGAAAGACTTCTTGGGTGTAAATGATAAACAAATAATCTACCGACTTCTTATTCCCATGCTACTATCTAATATTGGGATGAAAGAACTTTTAAGTTAAAAAATGTCTTGTCTCACTGTTATTTTATCGTATGTACCTTTTTTCTTCAAGTCCCTATTAAGCTTATCTTTTTAAGTTCCAGATAAAAAGTAGAACCCTTTAATAATAGTAATTTTTAAAGTTAAAACCTTTTCTCGCTGTTCCTGTTACATTTTTTAGACTCGAAGCGTGCAATGATGACGTAGCAGGAGGCATGTGACGTAGCACGAGGCATGAAGCAGAGACAATCTTTTTTACCCCAAAAAGTTCAAATCTGGCTACAATAGTCATATTGTTATAACTTTAATTGATGAATTATTCCCTTCAAAATGTTTGAAATAAAAATTTTATGACATTTTTTAACAGAAATTAATATTTTTAAACAAAACCACATAACTCACTGCTGCTACGTTACAGGTTACCAGTCCCCGGCGTGCTCGGTCAAAATTTAGATTCCGATCTTTTCTTGATTAAAAAGTAAACTTAGACGTAGAAATTTTCTTTGGTTATTCAAATTTTGAGTTCAAAGATGACAACAGTTTTAATATAAAAAGTAAAAAATTAAGCTTGATAGGGACTTTCAGTTCTTACTTTTTATATAATAGGGCACCTCGTTATTGGAGATTAATAACTACGGGTAGCTCGTATAGTTATTAGCAAAATATGTAAACAAATGAAAAAGAACATCTTTATTTGGATGACTTAAGAAACGTCAAAAAGGGTCGTGGGTTAAAATTGGATGCCAGGTGTACCACAATAACAGGCTATAAGCTGCTTGTATTAATAATTTGAGAGCTAAATTGAGAGATTTGTTTAGAAAAACAAACCTCTTACTCAGTTTAGCATTTAAAAAAACAAACCTCAAGTGCTACATTTGAGTGAACCAACATACCGCCGCCTGGTTAGCCTAGTTGGTAAGGCGCCAGTCTTTCGTGCGGGAGGCCTGGGTTCGATTCCCGGTGCCGGACCTTCACTCAGGGTCTTAAAATAACTGAGAAGAAGGTGCTGCCTTTGTCCTAACATCTGCAAACAGTTAGACCTTCGCATCTTCTCGGATAAGGACGTTAAGAACGATCTCCTATCTAGGGACTTAAAAGAACCCACAACACTTGTCGACAAAGAGTAGGGTGATCGCGGTGTTGTGGTCTGTCTCTTCTACTAACTGAGGGCAACTCTTAGAAAAATAGTGGTGAGCGGACTGTCTAAGACCCTCAATACCAGGGTCAACTGTAAACTATTGTTAAGCGCTTGAGCATGTACCATGCGCTATATAAATGCTAATAATAATGATACTAATAATTATTATTATTATTATTATCATTATTATTATTATTGTTATTTCATTCTAGTTCAGTGTGTGCGACTTCTACTACACGAAAATAATTCTCGTGGATGTTGATAAAAAAAACCTTAAAACTGCATTTACAAAATGTTAGAACATTCTGTAAAAATTTTATGGTAAGATAGGTAAGACATTTGTGGACTAACTATTAGAATACTGAGTTGCCAAAAGTTTATTTTTAAATGACGCTCTCCCGTTTTGTCCAGAGAGCACTGATCCCAGGATGTTTGAAGGAGATATGATTTTGACCGATGCTCAGCGACTTGCTGCCATGATGGGAAAGGACGTCGACAAGGTTCCACAAGGCCGAGGCTCAATAAAAACAGGACGCTGGCCTGGCGGAGTTTTGTACTACGAGATTGATAGGTCCTTGTGTAAGTTGTGTAACATTGTCCTAAACAGTTTGCAACGAAATAATCTGAGTAGGGGTTACAGGGAGAGAGTGAGAGAGACAGAGACAGACAGACACAGAACAAGAGACAGACAGACACAGACAGGCAGACAGACACAGACAGAGACAGAGACAGAGACAGACAAACAGAAGACAAACAGACAGAGACAGAGAGAGACAAAGTCAGAGAGATAGAAAGAGAGGGAGAGAGACAGAGAAAGGGACAGAGAGCAAAACAAAATGCAACCAGCTTTTAAGAATCAAGAACTTTAAGTTGTTGAAGTTTTAAAGAGGTGAACGAGCGTTACCAATTTTTTGAAAACGTGATGTTGTTTAATCTCAGCCGGAGACAGAACAGCAATGAACGCAATTAGCGCTGGGATGAAATTATGGACTGATAACACCTGCATCAGGTTCCAAAGGAGAAGAAATGAACGCAACTACGCCAGATTTCACAACGGTGGCGGGTAGGTACAGTCATTAAAGCTCTTCTTTAAATCCGTCTAATATCTAATAAGAGAGTAATACTACAACAATATCAGGAAATAGCAGATCGTACGGTCAAGCTCGTGAGATATGCTCTAGACTTACAATCCGAAAGCTGTAAAGTACATAACAAAGTAGTGTACACTTCTTGACTGTACTTAAGGACATCTAATCTGCCCAAAAATGAGGCTTCATTTTGACTTGGTTTCGTTTAGTTCAAAACCTATTTATCCAAATTGGGTATCTTTTTATTGATCGAGAAAACTCTTTTTCTTCAAACCCTTTTTTGATTGGCTTGCCTCCCCCTCTTCCCCCCC